>JAODAL010000073.1:0-122500 GCA_025379985.1 Phyllomedusa bahiana | reverse complement strand
GTGCATCTACAATAAAACATGATAAAAATGTAAACATTTTTTGTATTACTCTATATGTGGTGGTTTGCAAAAGTATTCATGCCTCTTGAACTCTTCCTCATTTTTAAATGTTACGGGCACAAACTTATGGGTCACATCTCTCCTGTGGACACGTAGAAAAGATTTCTTTATATATTTCTCAATTGTAATTCCAATTCCAAACACAGAACCAGAAAGCAAAGAAGGGTATGAAGAGAGGAATTGTACTGATTTTATTTATGTTTTGTAAATCTTCTCTGTTTAGTATCCCTGTTATTTATAGTTTATATAGAATGGTTATAGTTTAGTAGAAAATCATATTACTAATTGAATATCAATAGTAATGATATCTTTCACAGTCCTGCACTACTATGCTGTGCTGTTTTCCTATATGTGGCACTTATACACACTTTTATTTATTTATATATATATATATATATATATATATATATATATATACACACTGTATATACTTGAGTATAAGCCGAGTTTTTCAGCACAAAAAATGTGCTGAAAAATCCCCCCTCGGCTTATACTCGAGTCACCGTCGGCGCTCGGGCGCTGCGATGGCCCGTGCGCCGACAGGGACGCTTCAGTTATATGCGGCTCCTCAGGGAGCACATATAACTGAACGCCGAGTACCGCCGACAGTGTCCAGGCACTGCAGTGGTCCGTGCGCTGTCGGCTATCTCTTCACTTGTATGCGACTCCTCCGGAGCGCATACAAGTGGACAAATACTACTGCGGAGCAGAGAGCGAGCACTCCGTGCTCAGCAGTGGACTCCGGGCGGCCGCAGACTCGCGGCTGTCCGGAGTTTCCGGCACAGGCAGCGTGTGTCATCACGCTGCGTGCGTGGCCTGATGACATCACCCGCCTGTGCCGAGAAGACCGAGGAGAGCGCGCGGGAGGCCGGACAGCGAGGAGGCGGAGCAGTGGGGAGCCAGGTAAGTGTTTTTTTTTTGTTTTAAAACCGCCTGCCTATGCCTGCCTATACCTGCTATGCCTGCCTAGTGGGGCCTATACCTGGCTATAAACCTAACCTGCCTATAACCTATGGGGGACTAACTGCTATACCTACCTAGGGGACTATACCTCCATAACTACCTAGGGGACTATACCTGCCTATAACCTACCTAGGGGACTATACCTGCCTATAACTACTAGGGACTATACCGCTTAACTACCTAGGGGACTATACCTGCCTATAACCTACCTAGGGGGAATATACCTGCCTATAATCTACCTAGGGGGAATATACCTGCCTATAATCTACCTAGGGGGAATATACCTGCCTATAATCTACCTAGGGGGAATATACCTGCCTATAACCTACCTAGGGGGAATATACCTGCCTATAACCTACCTAGGGGGAATATACCTGCCTATAACCTACCTTGGGGAATATACCTGCCTATAACCTACCTAGGGGACTATACCTGCCTATAACCTACCTAGGGGGACTAAACCTGCCTATAAACTACATAGGGGACTATACCTGCCTATAAACTACCTAGGGGGACTATGCCTGCCTATAACCTACCTAGGGGGACTATACCTGCCTATAACCTTCCTAGGGGGGTCCTATACCTGCCTATAACTTGCCTATGGGGGCAATTACCTGCCTATAACCTACCTAGTGGGACCTATACCTGCCTATAACCTGCCTAGGGGGACTATACCTGCCTATAACGACCTATACCTGCCTATAACTTGCCTAGTTGGACCTATACCTGCCTATAACTTGCCTATGGGGGCAATTACCAGCCTATAGCCTGCCTATGGGGACATATAGCTTCCTATACCTGCCTATAACGACCTATACCTGCCTATAACCTGCCTATGGGGGACATTAAACTGTGCCTATAACCTGCCTATGGGGGACATTAAACTGCCTATGTAATTTTATTGGTATCTATTTTTATTTTTCAACTTCACGAGTAGCCGCTGCATTTTCCACCCAAGGCTTATACTCGAGTCAATAAGCTTTCCCGGTTTTTGTGGCAAAAGTAGGTGCCTCGGCGTATACTTGGGTCGGCTTATACTCGAGTATATACGGTTGTGTGTGTGTGTGTGTGTATGTGTGTGTTGAATAATATATATATATATATAATATATATATATATATATATATATATATTATATATATATATATAATGAGTTTTGGCCATATTCGTTTAGAATTCAGACTTTATGCACCTCATTTTCATAGGCGAGACCGCCATCAATTAATTGTAACTCTTGAATCAAATAAATAACGTAAAAATATAGCACAGAAGTGGGAAAGATCACATACCATGCTATCAAGGCACAGAAAGTGAACTCAGCTTTTTTTTTTAATGCTTTTTACTTGTTTTTGTTGTAATCTAAACAAAAAAAACGAAAAGCTGTGATAACACCATCAATGTAAACTATGCTACATACATGGTTAGTAAGGTTGAAGATGTGGATGAAGGGAGGCGTATAGGAAATTTTGTTTCCAGAATATGAAATCCACAAGGCATGAACAAAACTGCCCTAAAACTTATATTTCACTCCTCATGCCTAATCCTGGTCAGACCGGATCAACATTCCTAATCAGAATTTTTTGTGGTCACATAAGTATTAATATTATTTAGTGGTAAGTAGTTATCTAAGCCTTTCTTGAAGCTCTCACCTGCTGTGACCAGCTCCTGTGGTGACTATTCCACAGATTCACAGTTATTATGATAAAGAAGACTTGTCACGTTTTGAATATTAAGGGTATATTCACACGGCTTATTTTGCAGCGTATTGTGCTTAATACGTGGCGAAATGCGGCACGAAATTACGGTAATCCATAGCTCTCTCAGAGAACTAGGAATTACGCCGCTTCCCCTCCCCCCTCCCCCCGCGTGTACAGTACGATCGTATTGTACGCGCTGGGAGATAAGTGACATGTCAATTACTCGCGGCGATTACGCGCCGCGAGTAATGCTGGTGAATGGGGCCGGCGGGCTCCAGGCTGATCAGCGCGACTCCCAAATCACCCTGTGTATTGCGGTGCGTACTGTACGTGCTGCAGTTACGCCACGCGAACATACCCTGTAACTCATTTTTTTCCTTTCCAGATGGAGGGAAGGCCCTTTTTGTCTTTTCATGGGTTTTTACATGAAATAGCTTTTCACCATATTCCTTTGTAGTGGTCATATATATATATATATCACCCTGTAGATTTCTCTTCTCAAGACTAAATAAGCTTATCAGTTTAGTTGCTCGTCCTTGTACTTTCTCTAGCTCTAGTACGTCCTTTCTAGACTCCAATTAGTGCATCCTTTCTATTACCTACAGTACATCCTTTTTATGAGTTAGGTGTACATTTTCTTAACTGCTGTGACAATGTTAGGGTGTAAGGGCTCGTTCACACGGCTTATTTTGGGACTGATTTCAGCTGTATTGAGCGCCGTATTTGTGCTCCAATACGGCTGAAATCCGTCCCTGTCATTACGGTAATCCATAGTTCTCATATGGATTACGTCTCCTCTCCCCGCTCGGCGAATCCGCCACTGGGGGAGATGAGTGACATGCATATTATTTACGGTGTGTACGTGCCGCGAATAATGAATGTCTATGCGGCCGGCGAGCTGCTGGCTCCCGCTGCACGGCAGCCAGCGTAATTGCGGGGCGAAATCCGTCCCTGCAATTACGTCGGCAATAAGCCGTGTGAACTGTGCCTAACTACACACATGGGTTATTTCAGCTTTGAAAAAAGGCACTATAGAGCCAGACTCTTATAAACATTACTGTTATGTCATGCCTTTTGAAGATGCCATCAACCTAAACATGAGAAACTCCTTTAAAGGGGTTGTCTCACTACATTGATCCATGTTACCACAGTCCGGTTTTCTTGGTTTCATTTTGAATTCAGCGGCGTGTTTAATGGCTTCTACTAGGCTGCAGTAGAAGCCAGGTCTGTAGCTATAGCAACCAGCACTGGCAGCCTATCTGGAGAGATCAAACAGGTCTGTAGCTATAGCGACCACATGAGCTGATGCAGACCATACAGGAGGGGAAATCTCAGAATAAGTAGGATACTGTTAATGGACACATATTGCAAAGTGACTTGTTTTTGCAACATTTTTAACATAAAAAGCAATTCTTGCAGTGAGACAACCCCTTTAAACCTTTACCGCATTGTAACGTAATTTGGGGAAACATTCTCTTTTTCACATCACATACATGATGGTGATTGTTCAGTCCAAAGAAGCTGCTCATTCACCAGCTTAAGGACAGCTATGATTGATTGCCACCTTCTAGCACTATTAATGTCCAAGATTACAGAAAACTTCTATCCCGGTCAATATACCCCTTAAGCATTGCGATCAATGCCCAAGGTTCTCTTTGTCGTGTCCCTGTCAGGCCTGGTCTGAAAAAAGGCCACCAGGGCTTTCCAATCATAGTGTCTATTAGGGTAAACCTCAGTTTACAAGCATAGACAGTTTATTCTAAAAGTTCATGTACATGAAATGCTACTATACAGTTTGTTGAAAATTATGTATAAAATAACTGTAAAAAAAAACAAAAAACAAGACATTAAGTAGCTATTTCAGACCTCCAAAGTGTTTCTCTTTTGGAGGAACAGTTACTATTTTTGACCCAAATCCCTCGTCTCTCTTAACTTAAATGTCCTTCTTTTTGACCTGATAAATAACTATATTAATAAACTTACTCTATAATCACAAAAAAGAATCTATCCGGTTACTAACTGCATGTTAGGCTTCAATTTTTGAGATCTGTAATATTTTGTTGCAATTTGAACCATAAAAATGTCTACATACAGATAATTTTGTGTAAATGAAAATCTATCAAAGTGTATAGTTATTCATGAATATATACATTTCTTTCAATGAACCGTAAGTGTCCCTCTTGCATCAACCAAAAAGTTGGGATGTTTGCTATTTAGTCTTAACACTAAAAGAAAAGTATTGGCTGAAGGGATGCAAGTTAGCAAAATAGAGTTTCTCTTGATCATTAGGGCTACAAATGGCTTGGGGCTTGAGTTTTTTCTCCAGAAATAATACTTATTATCCTGTTTCCCCGAAAATAAGACAGTATCTTATATTAATTTTTGCTTCTAAAGATGAGCTTAGACTTAGTTTTCCATGAACAAGAATTCACATTTATTGTTGTACAAAAAAATCAGCATGTATTAATATACTGTAGTGATTTCATCACAAACATCAGAATAAGCAGCCAAACTCTGTAATTGCATTAAAAAAAAAAAGTACTACGTCTTATTTTCAAGGAAACAGGGTACCTATGCACAGGATAGATGGGGCAAGTGTCTAGTCGTTCGGTTCCCTCCTGCTGGGACTTCCACCGATCATGAAAACGGATGTCCTCTGTTTAAGTAGAATATATATGCTGCTGCTCCATTCAAAGTCTCTGGGACTATCTCCATTTTATAACTTTTTCAACGTAAAATTTTATGTATCTCATCTATGTTTCTGTATGTATCTCAATGCAAGTCTGTGTGCTGCTCTGTTTAAATAAGGAACATAGAGAACCTCCATTCTTGTCATCATGGGAGGTCTCAGTGGAGGGGACACAAACTCACAAAACTCCACCAGATGACAAAGACACTGCAGAAGTGGACTTTTCAATAATTTGCTATAGAGTTAAAAGCAAACTGTAAACAACTTGTAAAAATCCTAGAGCTATAAAAAAAATAAATAGCATAATACTGCATGTGAATCCAGCTAAATCTGTAACTTTAAGGCTATGTTCACACGGCTTAAAATGGGACGTATTTCAGTCCGTAAGTACGTCCCATAGTGCGCAAATTACGGCTGGAATCCGTCCCAGTCATTCCGGTAATCCACAGTTCTCATAGAGAGCTATTGATTTCGTCTCCTCTCCCCGCTCGGCGAATACGCCGCGGGGGGAGATAAGTGACATGTGAATTACTAGCGGCGTATACGCGCCGCTATCAATGATAGTCTATGGGCCGGCGAGGTGCCGGCCCCCCACTCCTGCCCCACCCCCGTCCCCACAGGGTCATTACGCCCCGCAAATAAGCCGTGTGAACATAGCCTTAAGGACAGTTCTAAAAGGCACGACCAGCCATCCAATGGAAACGGTCACAGAGAGGCGTTTTAAAGCTGGAAATCTTGCTTCAGGCTCGTAGAGAAGTGTTGCATTCAGTGCTTCTCTGTCTGGCTATGCACAGCTCTATTGTTTTTATCATAAGTTGTGATAAATTCAGGGAAGTAATAGTCATCTGGATACAGCAGCAGATGAGTGAACACACAAGTCAAACAGAACATACATAATTCCTTCATTACTACCACTAATAATATTGTAATATTGTTAACATGAAATCATATATGTAAATATAGTGAAGGTCTTCCTTAAAATTTAAATACAGGTCGACCAGGGCTAAACAAAACAATAGTGCATTACAGGTGGAGGTAATGTAGTGTCGCCAACATAGGTGACAGCAGCAGAAGAGAAAATATTGGGCTCACTTAAAACCATTAATGTCATCACTTAAATCGTTCTTTCATAATAGAGTTTGTATATCCAGTGAAGTGGTGCTGATCTAACATGCACACACCACTTTATTCATTTCTTTTATTAGTATCTTTGCCATGGATTGATTTGAGCTTGATATTAGTACGTTTCTTCTATTGATTGATTGCGGATGAAGTGACTATTTGACCTTTAATTATGAAGCTCCACATTGAAAATGACATTGAGCTATAGCTTCTTGTAATCCTGCTGGAATACCCGGCAGGAAGCCATTTGGAGTTCATTCAGGATGATCGAGAATGCCTTGAGAAAGCCGTGTACTATCACTTGAATGCTTCAGAAACAAAAAAAATCACGTCGTAATGAAGTCTTAGCTGCTAATTTTCACATGTAAATCATCAGAAATGTAATGTGATTGTGTTTGAAATAAAAACATGATGGATATTCTGCACATATGAGTGGTAGAAAGGGGAGAGTGATCAAATCTGTGCTCTGAGTGAAACACGTTTATACATACATGCATAGTATCCATATAATTCAGAAAGGATAGTGTGCATCAGTAATGCCCTCTACATGGACAGATTTGCTACCTAAAAGAAAAGGTGATCTGTAATTAGAACTAGTGGGGAAAATAAGTACTTGATACACTGGCGATTTTGCATGTTTTCCCACCTATAAAGAATGGAGAGATCTGTAATTTTTATTGTATGTACATTTCAACTGTGAGAGACAGAATAAAAAAATCCAGACAGTCACATTGTATAATTTTTAAATCATTAATTTGCATTTTATTGCATGAAATAAGTATTTGATCACCTACCAACCAGCAAGAATTCTTTGGCGTGTTTTTGTACTTTTTTAGGTTCTGGTTTTTTTGTTGTTTTTTGTTTTTTTTTGCAGAAATACACAGCATTAATTGCTGTGCATTTCTTTAAAAAAAAAAAAAACGCACCAAGAATGCACCAGGTGAAAGCACCCTAAGGGTGCATTCACAGGGTGCGTTTTTTTGCATTTTTTGACACATTTTTTTGTGTTTTTTGTGCAGCAGTGTAATGTACTGCATTGATTGCTGTGCCTTCCTGCACAAAAAACGTGTCAATAAACGCACTGTGTGAAAGCACCTTAAGAAGCTCTCCTACTCTGCACTCATTACCTGTATTACTTGCACCTGTTTGAACTTCTTACCTGTATAAAAGACACCTGTCCAAACAATCAATCAAACTCCAATCCGTCCCCATGGCCAAGACCAAAGAGCTGTCTAAGGACAAAATTGTAGACCTGCACAAGGGTGGGATGGGCTTCAGGACAGTAGGCAAGCAGCTAGGTGAAAAGGCAACTACTGTTGGCACAATTATTAGAAAATGGAATAAACACAAGATGATAGTCAATCCTCCTCGGTCTGGGGCTCCATACAACATCTCGCCTTATGGGGTAAGGATGATTCTGAGAAAGGTCATGAATCAGCCCAGAACTACATGGGACGACTTGGTCAATGACCTGAATAGAGCTGGGACCACAGTCTCAAAGATTATCGTTAGTAACACACTACGCCATCATGGATTAGAATCCTGTAGGGCACGCAAAATCCTCCTACTCATGCCAGACCATATCCAGGCCCATTTGAAGTTCGCCAGTGACCATCTGGATGATGCAGAGGAGGCATGTAAGAAGGTCATGTGGTTAGATGAGACCAAAATAGAACATTTTGGTATCAACTCCACTCTCTGTGTGTGGAGGAAGATGAAGGATGAGTACAACCCTTAGAACACCGTCCAAACAGTGAAGCATGGAGAAGGGGCATCATACTTTGGGGGTGCTTTTCTGCAAAGGGGACAGAACAACTGCACCATATTGAAGGAGGATGGACAGCAAAAGGGGCCATGTAGCACAAGATTTTGGCCAACAACCTCCTTTCCTCAGTAAGAGCATTGAAGATGAGTCATGGCTGGGTCTTCCAGCATGACGATGACCCAAAACGCACAGCCAGGAATACTAATGAGTGGCTCCTTAAGAAGCATTAGAAGGTCCTGGAGTGGCCTAGCCAGTCTCCAGAGCTGAACTCAATCGAAAATCTTTAGAGGGAGCTGAAACTTAATGTGGCCCCAAAACCTGAAAGATCTGGAGATCTGTATTGAGGAGTGGGCCAAAATCTTTGCTGCAGTGTGTGCAAACTTGGTCAATAACTACAGGAAACTTCTGACCTCTGTAATTGCAAACAAAGGTTTATGTACCAAATATTAAGTTCTGTGTTTCTATTGTATCAGATACTTATTTCAATGCAAATAAATTATTTAAAAATCATACAGTGTTATTTTCTAATTTTATTTTTATTCTCTCACACATAGTTGAAGTGTACCGACAATAAAAATTACAGACTTCTCCATTCTTTGTAGGTGGGAAAACTTGCTAAATCATCAGTGTATCCAATACGTCTTTTCCCCACTGTATATAATGCTCTAAGGCAGACCTGCACAACTTGGAAGGATGTGGGGGCTAAAACTGCATTGGACCGCCCCATGACTGCCTGGGAACACCCATTTTAAGGTGGGGTTTATACAAGCCCTCCATGTTGCAGGCGGCTGGAAACCCTTTAGTGGGTCACCTTATAACCTAAACTGTGACTTTTTGGACTGTGGCATACAGATATCATCAATTACATCTGTAATTTTGGACAAAATCTAAGACATAAGAGTTCACCGAGCTTTGATGGTGGGTTCACATACTCGGGTAGTTGCATGTGGACAAAACCATGCCTACCTGTAGCAGCTAATTGATGCCTAAATGTGCAGGCAAAACTGCAAAACCACTGGCAAACTCGTGCGGCCATTGGCCACTGCAGATAACTGCCAGAGCTGGTGATCCCAGCCTGAGATTGTCATTTGTGTAATCGGACATGCCATGGCTCGTCCCATCAGTGGTGGGCATGCTTGCTTACCAAATTCATCATGCAGCTCCCCATCCCATCCTTCATTATTGACAGGCTCATCTTTAAAGGGGTGTTCCGGGACTGATTAATGCTTTTTTGTCCATTGGCGTAGGAGTAAAAGTAGAAGACTCGACTCCTACTTACTTCCATTCACTCCTGGCTGCCGGTCTATTCAACAGGAAGTAATCAGTGAACGTCCATCGTTCACGTGACAACTTCAGCCAATCACAGGCCACGGCGTCACCTGCATGTGACCATTGTGGCCTGTAATTGGCTGGAGCTGTCACGGGAACGCTGAAGGCTCACTGCCTCAGCAGGGATGAACAGACCAGCAGCCGGGAGTGAACGGGAGGCAAGTATGAGTCTTCTCTGCAATTTTTACTCATACCCGATGGACGAACAAGCATTGATCAGTCCCGGAACACCCCTTTAAGGCTCACGTGTCTCACCACTGCCACCCAACTTTCCAAAGTCCATTTACCTGTCAACTGACCCATCTTAAGGGCACTTCCCCCTTCATTCTTTGTCAGTTTGGTGTGTTTCACTGCTCCATTTTCCCATATTGACCTTTTCCTTGTTCTTTTTCGGTTTATAATTGAACTTTGCCATTTCTGCCCTTCTGTCTGTAACCCATTTACAAGTGAACTCCACTTGTCCTGACTTCCTGCATCTTTACCTATCTCTCCTCAACCACACCTGCACACCAGCCATCAGCACAGACCACATCGGGGGTTGCGACCTGGGAGTCCAGATCCCTTGTATATGAAGGGCAGAAATATTGGGACTCCTTAGACTTTGCTCCTTGGCATGGCCCCATGCCAAAACTCATGGCTGACAGAGGATCCACTATTTGCCATGACATTCTAGTTCTTGCTCTTTCCTGGCACACTTCAGTACTGTGAAGGAGAGACTCCTCCAGTTTATGGCAATTGTGAAATTGCCGCAGTTTACACGTGTAGCTACATAGCACTGCAAATAAAGCATGGGTTCTTGGAGATATCTGATGCAGAGCACTGAAAACCCTAACTTCATCTTTATTATCACTGTGATCAGAAATTACTGATAAATATATCCGAGGTCAGTTCAGAGATCTGTCTGATAGACATTTATAGCCAGGACTGTAAATATATATGTACCAGGGACTTCATCTAGAGAAAGAAGCCATGGAATTCCCTGCCACATGAAGTTCTAAATTTATTTACTTTTTTAAAACCTGGAAACTTTTTTTATATAAATAATGTAGTCTAAGACAGATTTATTAAAACCAAGCCAGAAAAATTATAGGAGCTGTATAAGGTTGCTAGATTATGGTCTTATTGACCAAGTGTTTTCAATCATTACATTCCCCAAAAAAAAAAAAAACATAATTTTTTTTAAATTGCCACTGACATAGCTCCATGTGGGCTTGTTTCTGTGGTATGAGATGTATTTTTAGTTTTTTCATTTTGGAGTACATAATACTTTTGAATTATTTTTTACTAGCTCTTTCAGGGGACTTTGTAAGAAGAAGAAAATATAGCAACTTGACCACTCTTTTTCGAGGTTTAAATTTTTTGCCATTTATAATGAAGAATACATAACATGTCACCTTTATCCTATGGGTCATTACAATGACAGAAATATCAAATTTCTACAGTGGTGCTTTAAAGTTTGTGAACTTAATAGAATTTTCTATATTTCTGCATCACATTGGCCTAAAATCACTAAATTTTCACACAGATACAAAAAGTAGATGGAAAAGAAGCGAATCAAACAAATGAGTCAAAATAGTCTGAGAGTTGAAGAAGTATGTGAACCTGTGCTTACAGTATCTAGTATGACCCCCATGTGCAGCAGTAACTGCATCTAGACATTTTTGGTAATTTTCATCTTCGTATCAGCTTGGAGGTATTTTAGTTCATTCTTCTGTACAAAACAGCTTCAGCTCTTTTATGTTGGGTGTTCTCCGATGAACTGCACTTTTTAGGGGAACCTGACAGGTGGTTTATGCTGCCATATTTGAGAGCAGGATACGATAGAGGGAGAGAAGCTGAGCCCTGGAATACTTAAAAAAATAAAATAAAATAAAAAAGTAGGTAAAAAGCAGAATAAATTCTGACCGCTCCTTGCATGACAGTAAGGCCATGTTCACATGGCTTAATTGCGGGTATAATTACGCCCCGCAATTAAGCTGTGTGGCCGGGAGTGGGGGTCCGGCACCCTGCCGGCCCATAGACTATCATTACTAGCGACGCGTATACGCCGCTAGTAATTCACATGTCACTTCTCTCCCCGCTCGGGGGATTCTCCGAGCAGGGAGAGGAGATGTAATCCATAGTTCTCTATGAGAACTGTGGATTACCGTAATGACTAGGACGTATTCCAGCCCGTAATTCGTGCAGTACGCCACGAATTACGGGCTGAAATACGTGCCCAAATAAGCCGTGTGAACATGGCCTTAGGGTGCTGCACACCCCGCCCACATAAAGTGACTGACCGCTTTCCCTGTCTCAGTGATTGTACAGAGCAAACTGACAGTCACTGTACGTGGGTGGGGTCAGCAGTACTTTTAGTTTAAAGGGAACCTGTCACATAGATTATGCCCCCCCCTTGCTGAGGACAGCACAAGTTAGTGACAGACCTGCTGTTTCCAGCGCTGTGTCCCTTATACTGTAGGAGGCAGCATTGTGCAACCAGAAGAGAGTCCAGATTATTCATGCACAGGTGATACCTGTGACACCCAAGACTGGCCCTGCCCACATGACGGTTAATCACATGTTTCTACTTATTTAAAGTAATAGGTTAATCAATTGTAAGGTGGGCGGGCTAGTCTCAGGTAGGCGGGTCATGACTTAAATTGACTCTTTTCATGAAAACCTGGACTGAAAACTGCAAGATTTGAGCATTAAATGCTCTGAAACTATTGCATCTTACAGAATAGGGGACACAGTGCTGGAAACAGCAGGTCTGTCACTAGCTTGTGATGTCCTCAGCAAGAGGGGCATAATGTATGTGACAGGTTCCCTTTAATATTTCACAGGTTTACTCTGCTTTTTATTCAGAAATCCTGCTTCAAATCCAAATAACCCTATATATAACAGAGATCAGATTTTCTCCTCTATCATATAACCCTATATATCACAGAGCTCAACTTCTCTACCTCTATCATATAATACTATATATCACAGAGCTCAGCTCCTCTCCCTCTATCATATAACCCTATATATCACAGAGCTCAGTTTCTTTCCTCGATCATATCCTGCTCTCAGATAGGACAGCATTAACCACCTCACAGGTTCATTTTAAGGTCCCTTCATAGCATTTCCGTTGCATTAAAATTAGGATTTGATGTGATCTTCGTTGATCAGGTGCTCCTGGTGATGATAAAATGGTCTGAAAATTGACATGCAACCATCCCCATAGATTTTAATAGAAAATCCGCCCAGTATTCTACACTGAATGGATTTTCAGCTGCCGGCTTTCCGAAAATCTCGGAATGTGCACAATCTACCACCTGATTTTCGGGAGGAAGGTGTGCTCATTAAGGGGGACCGACGAATCTGCAAACCACGGACAGAGCATTCCCCTAAAGACCATAAAATACCGCCCGGATTCTTAAACCAAATCTGACCAGCATTTTACTCTGTGTGGCCGTAGCCTAAGGGCATGTCCCCACGGCAAGAGTTTTCGGCCGGTTTTTCAGCCGGTTGCGGTTTTTCAGACCGCCTGAAAAACCGGCCGAAAATGATCACAATTGTGCTCTATCGAAAACCCGCGCAGCAGTCCCCAGTGCACGGGTTTTCCGTCCGGCGGTTTTGCCGCCCGCGGTCCACTCAAAAAACATTGAACATGCACAATCTTCCGTCCGGTTTCCGGACGGAATATGAACACCTCAGTGGGAGGGGGGAGGGCTGTTCTCCGTTCATCGCGGGGAAAAGCCGCCCCCCCCCCCCCCCACCTCGCGGCCATGGGGACGGCCGCAAAACGGGACAAATACCAGCCGGCAAACCGACCGGTATTTGTCCCTTGCCGTGGGAACGCAGCCTAATACTGCTCTATTTTCTAGTTTGTTTTCTTGTCCTGTAGGTTTCTGTAATCTGACCAGAAGTCTCAATATAAATATATGGAGGTAAATTACGTCAACTATATAGGAATAAAGCCGGTTACTTCCATAAGAAGAAAAAGCCATGTGGAAGTGTTACCTCAGCTGTACACCCAGCATATAAATCCTTTGATTCCAGCATTTCTCAGATGTGTCCAGAAATGTCACCAAAGGCTTTGCTTCCTGATGCCTCCTATTCATCTGTACATACTGCTAGCAGTAGGATTTTATTAATATTTAGAAAGTTTGCCTCCAGCAGTACTAAAGTGAGCATCAGAGAAACAACAGTTGTTTACCACGTTTGAACTGAAGGATCTCGCCCCAGAGATATGCTTTCACTTGAAGTGTACATCTTTCAATCTCCGCTCGCAACAAAGAGACGCATGAATAACAATTGTCATTTCTGGGCCGTACCTCTCCAATTATTTATTTGGTTTGTGTCTTCCAAGGAAGGCGCATAATGGAGAGAGACACTCAAAGCCCGATTGCTTCTTCTAATGACAGCACGTTCATATGTCTCTGTGACATGCTTGTGTACATGAAAAGAACAGAATAAATAGCCTGCTAAGAGGATATTGTTAATGGCATTAACCTCCTTTGTCGGGGCATATCCAGGAGCATCGGTAGATGGAGATGTTACATTCATTTCCCACCTCTTTTGTAGCTCTTTAAAGCACCAGTGCTTGTAGACATACATGTTTCGATATCAGTGCCTTACACTGTCACTCACATGAAGGCAGTTAAATGAGCCTGACTGAGTGTCACAACCCCAGGCAAGTAACTAGTGAGATCCTGGTGGAAGGATTCAGCAGACTACTGTTTTCATTGCTCATTTTATAATGTAGGAGGTTTTAATAATCACATCTTTATTAGTGACCAATAAATTCCTTTTCTTTAAAGAGAACCTGTCACATAGTTTATGCCCCCTTGCTGAGGACAGGGCAGCACAAGCTAGTGTCAGACCTGCTGTTCCAGCGCTGTGTCCCTTATTCTGTAAGATGCAGCAGTTTTAGAGCATTTACCCCTCAAATCTTATTCATGAGTAGGTGTTAGCCCCGCCCACCAAAGGCTAGCCCTGCCCACTGACAGTTATTCTCATGTTTCTGCCTATTCAAAGTAATAGATTTCAGTTGAGGTGGGTGGGGCTAGCCTCAGATGGGCGGGGTTTGAAAAAAACTGACTCTTTTCATGACTCTTCTGGCTGAAAACTGCAGATTTGAACATTTAAATACAAGAAAACTACAGCATCTTACAGAATAAGGGACCGAACTGGAAACAGCATGTCTGACACTAGCTTGTGCTGTCCTCTGCAAGGAGGGCATAATCTATGTGACAGGTTCTCTTTAAGTGCTAACTACAGTATTTTCTTAATTTAACATTTACTATTATTTTACAGAAGTTCTTGTGTTTCTTAATCAAAATCACAGCTCACTTTCCTGGCATGTTCTTAGACTTCATTCAGCTTTATGTTCTTATGATTTGATCTTGTGAACACATTTGCACTGGAGACCAACAGGGAGTATGACTAGTTAAAAGCCTTACGGAAAATGTCTTAGCGCTCCACCCCATAAACAGATTCAAAGTTAGACTAAATTTTAGACCTATATGCAGCTAATTATAATTTATTTAAAAAACACTGTAAAAAGATGCAAATAATGTAAAGGTTCATTTATTGAATATTCGTTATATTGTCAGCTGAACTTGATTATAACCAAAACTGGGCAGGTTCTCCTTGACCATTAAAGGGATTGTCTCACCGTGCTGTTTCACAGAACCACAATCTGCTTCAGGCTCCCACTTCCTGGTCAGACTGTAGATGGTTCTATAGCAGTGATTGGCATATCAGCTCTGCTCTTCTTAGTTGATTATATTAGAGTGATATGATTGCTGGAGGTTTGTAAATAGCAGTGCACAAGGCTACAGCGCTCTAAGGCTTAATTGTCAACAAACTTATGTCTAGGGCGGAGTTTCACCATGGGTCGGATTTATCGTCCGACAGTTCCCGAAATACGTTTCAAATACGTGTCACTAAGTGTGGCACATTATTTCGAGTCGTAAATACAATCTCCATTCTTTACTTTGGGGATTTACATTGCAAAATACGCCTCAATAAGTGACAGGGGACTTAATTTTACGATCGTATTTATGGACGTATTTACGCCCGTAAATACGTCGTGAAAATGTGCCTCGTGTGAATGACGAGGCGTATTTTACATTGGAATAAATGCTAATCTAATTGTTCATTATTTGAAACGTATTTCGGGACGTATTTGCGGACGTAAATACGTCCGTAAATACGCCCCGAAATAAGCCGTGTGAACATAGCATAAGGCTTAAACTTAGGTAGACAAAACTTATGTGCTAGAGATAAGCAGGGAGTGACTCACCCTGGTCGGATTGAGTGACCAACAGCAACTTGGAGCAATGAGAGAGCAGGTGTAAGTGGTTGGTAACCAAGAGAAACTTATGTACTTTAGTATATAATTCTTCTTCATCTCCTGAACAAAGCAAAATTAACACCGCAATGAAGTTGGTAATAGTCTTCATTTATCTTTTCCTTTATGTTAAAAGCTAAAATTGTGATGAAACCCGCCTCCCCTTTAACAGTTATGCCATTGTTTGTGACTACCCATCAATCATCTGCCACTTGAAAATATAAAAAAAAATCAACACTACAAAAATATCTATCCAGGAGTTGTGATTACTTATTCACTGCACGAAAAAACAAAATCCCTTATCTTAAAATGTAACCTTTATTAAATAATCCATTAAAATATATAGTAGGGATATATATTAATGGCATTCCAATTGCTATGATCTTCTTAAACTACCCAAATACCCTATTTCACCCTCTTAAATGTCAGGATATCGTCCTGAAAAGGTCGACCCGACTCTATACGGCTGATCCTAATACACACCTAATATGTCCCTGCCAGTCCGTCATAAATACCATGCTAAATTATGATAAATTCTTCTCTTATTCAAACATATAGATGCCTTATTTACCCCATTGGTATTGTACATAAGTTAATATGTGCCCCCTATGGATTTTATAATTGATGCCTGGGTATATACAATATCACGAGTGTATAGGGTGTAGGAAATAAGTTTGATACGACCTTAAACGTCCTCCCCGACACGTTTCCCCCTCTACTATACTGGAGGGTTCCTCAGGAGGTCCAAAAATTACGTCCTCACTTAACTATTGCTTAGATGTTGCAATGCTTGGATGCGATGGATGCCTAGATATGTGCAGGTCTGTGCTAGAGAAAAGCAGGGAGTGATTTTCCATGGTCGGACTGAAAGACCAACAGCAACTTGGTGCAATGAGAGAGCAGGTGTAGGTGGTTGGTAACCAAGAGAAACGTATGTACTTTAGTATATAATTCTTCTTCATCTCCTGAACAAAGCAAAATTAACACCACAATGTAGTTGGTAATAGTCTTCATTTACCTTTTCCTATATGTTAAAAGCTATTGTGATAAAACCCGCCTCCCCTTTAACAGTTATGCCATTGTTTGTGACTACGCATCAATCATCTGCCGCTTGAAAATATCACTACCAATCATATCCTTTCAATGTCATAGAAAGCTATCCCCATCACATCCATTAGCTTTAAAGATGTAGGCAAAGGTAAATAAAGATGATTACAGAATACATTGTTTTTCTGATTTAGCTTTATTTTAAAGTTCGAGCACTTCTTATATATTGCTTGTTAACAGAAGTTTTTGAAGGCTGATGACTACTCTAGCTGCCCTGGCTGGGATGGTGTCATCACTACCTGCTGTTTCTTAGCAGCAGCACAGGAGCTTGTTTATCTTCTTACTCCCAAACTTGAACCTTTTAACGTGCTTTCGCCTTGTGCCCTGCTTTTAAACGCCCTCCAAAACCAAGGCCCATCTAACCGGGTCAGGTGGTAACTGTAGAGCTCATATACTAATCACTGTTTTAGACCAACCCAGGAAGTGCGGGTCAGAAGCTGCCTGTGGCACTGTAAAAGTCCATGGTGAGATGCAAAGCATAAAAGTTTGTTTGTACATATATTTTTTTTATGTATGTAATACAGGGTGGAAAGTCAAAACTCCAAAATGTAAGCATATTGAAGGATTCAAAAAATTTAAATTCATGCCAAAAAAATGCATTTACAGTCATATGAAAAAGTTTGGGCACCCCTATTAATCTTAATCATTTTTAGTTCTAAATATTTGGGTGTTTGCAACAGCCATTTCAATTTGATATATCTAATAACTGATGGACACAGTAATATTTCCGGATTGAAATGAGGTTTATTGTACTAACACAAAATGTGCATTAGTAGTTATTAGATATATCAAATTGAAATGGCTGTTGCAAATACCCAAATATTTAGAACTAAAAATGATTTAGATTAATAGGGGTGCCCAAACTTTTTCATATGACTGTATGTAATTTGCTATATGAAAATAACCACAGAATATTGGTGTCATAGTGTTTCCTTGCACAGAACTGCTCTAGTACCAAGATCAGAAAGCTATTAGAATAGGGTATCATTGCCTTTAGTGCACCCAGCCTGTTCATGTACCAGTATTACATGGGCAACAAATTATCTAAGCATGTATGGTCAAATCTTAAAAAATTGGCAAGCTGATTGACGGACTGAACCTATTCTGATTCAAGTTATCTTCAACAGTCTATTTAATATTTAACTGAAAAATACTGCAGTCACCCATGTCGACACTTTATTTTTTTTATATTTGTTCGCTTTTTTTCATGCCACTGTTGAGAATGACGAGTGCCCATTGCTAGCATATATCTGATGAAAAGTTAATCTTCTGTGTTGGATTTATTGGCTGGTGTTGGATTCTATAGTCAAACAGTCATTGAATGACATATCTTTATCCTATCAGTATAAACTCAGACTTTGCAGAGATATATGGGTCAGTTTGTCATTTTAAGACATGGTTCACATTTGCGTTGGAAGTGCCAATCGGAGCCTCATTCTCCAATTCCATCAAAAATGTATAGAAAGAAAATGCAACATGCAGACCTATTTTTTCTTTCAAATCACAGCGATCAAGAGTCAATGAGGATCATCGAGTGCCACTGTTGTACGTCATATAATGTATCCATTGCCGTTATTTTCAGTGTTTTGCCTCAATGACAGAATGGAAATCCAGCAATAACGATATAGGTGTAGACCTAGCTTATCCCATGCCATTGTCAGCCCATGAAATGGCTTCCAAAGACCAAATGTGAATGACAAGTTCATAAAACAGCTGTCTGAAGTCCCTAGTGCATGGCCAGCTTTTGGCTCAGGCTGTTAGTCCAGAATTCTTGATAATCCAGCATCCATTAAAAAACATGCAAGTTAGCAGAACATTTCTTGCTAATCTTTTGTATGAAAATATAGATCATAAGAGCATTGCATCACCTGTAGATTACGTTATCATTATAGAAACATAGAAGTAATGCATTATTTTATCACTAGTACTATGGTTGATCTGTAGCTGTGTCTTAGGTGTAAACTGAAAAATGGCCTCTCATAAAGCCTAATTTGAAAACCATTTGGTAATGGGCAAAGGTGAATTATATATAACCAAGTGCTCCTTAAAATAAGTTTCCACAAAAAGAGGTAAAACATTCAACTTTGCTGTGGCAGACTCCTTAAAAAAAAAAAAAAAAAAAATATTGGTAGAACTCTTTTATTTTTTACCACCATGACAGCACTACTGGAGAAATTTCAAATAAAAAGGAGTGGGAGGGACAATAGCCCACAAAATTTTTCTCCCAAAAGAGAAGTGATGGGAAGCTTATGCATCTGAGGTATAGTGTTTGAAAAGGCTGAAGACTGGATCATGAAGGAGCTCGACAGTTCTGTTCCACAATTGGCAAGAAAAAGTAATTTTCAACAGTTTTTAACATCTTATTAAAAAATCCTCAGTTGCCTTATGTCTGCCCTTCTGGAGAACATCTTGCAGCCCAGACGCCTGACACTACCCACGTTAAAAGAGCTTTAGGATATGTTCACATGTGTTTTTGGATACGTTTTTAGATGCGTGTTTGGATCCGTGTTTCGGACCCTAAACGTACGGACCCAAACATGTATCTAACAATGTGCAGTGTGATTTACCTTGCTTTCAATGTTAAACACGCATCAGCGTTCAGACGATACGTGTTTCACATCTCCCACTACCTTGTACGCTTTACAAATAGTATCTCTTAGCCATCAAGCAATTGAGCTCTTAGACACTTTCTTGCTTCTGACAGATGAAAATGAACAGATTAAAATCTTTTCTCCAAGGCTTTTTTTTTTACATTTTTTTTACCTCAAGGTATTGAAGATGGGATTCACTCCAAGTCATTCACTATGTCTGAGGTATATATCGGCATACTTTGAAAAAGTTACACTGACTGATACAGAGATGGAGCTGCAGTCAGGCCATAGAAATCACTAAAGCAAACTTAGTCCTATTCGGACTATGTTTGCTTTATTTGTCAAGCATATGCTTTCTGTTCGGTGGTCTTCCTTGCTTTTGCACCCCATGTTAAAAATTATATACCACCGAGAGATAGAGCAAACACAGGATAAATAGGACTATGTTTGCTTTATTTATTTCTATGTGCCAGACACAGCTGACGCCGTATCAATCAAGGTACATTTTTTATGGTATACTGATGAACACCTCAAGTCATAATGGATAAATTTGTTCAGCATCCAAAGTAGGTGATTGTTTTTCCTTACTTGACTTAGGACATTATTCTTCCATCTTGCTAGAATAATCCTACAATCTATGAAAGTAAATCTCTTGAACATTTTCTCTCAAAATCTTTTCCAGGACCTATAATTAAAGTGATTGTCCATCTTGTAAGAAAATCTCAGCAGAAAAATAAATTTTTTTACTCCCCTTCGTCCCCCGGTTCCAGCGCCATGTCTCCCCAGTCTTCTGTTTTTGTTATGTTACTTCTGAATTGGACGTCACCACAGTGGCCGCTGATTTCCTGTGGCAGTCACGTGCCGCAAATTTACATCATCATTTGGAAGTGAACAGCTCGGAACAGTGATGTAAGCAGAGGCACATGAGAGCTGCAACAGTGGCATCCCCTTTGGGAAGACGCAGTTCTGGAAGCAGGGACTGAAGGAGTATTTTTTTTCTTTTACTGGAGCTCTAAGAGCTGATGCATTGCTTCTCTTATGAGGTGAACAACGCCTTTAAAGAGAGAGGAGAAAAGGCATACACTAATCTGAAGTTCTGCTCCTCAGCCATGACATCCAGTGCTGTAGGGTTGTACTTTTTATTTAGAGAGAAAAAGCAGATCCCCTTGCAGTTCTGTTTGGGTAGCAGAAGATTAATTTCAGGCTTTTCCCATTTGTTAACTGGTAAGGAGAATATCTCCTAGCAGCAGGATTGGATTGTGGCGCTTAGTCACGTTTTTGTCCAGAGCTTAATAACACATGCCCAGAAACAACAGCATCATTACTAGAGGAAGAAAATGTCAAGGAAGTGAAAACGTGTGTAAAAGATGGGTTAACCCGCTGCAAGGAGACCTGCACAGAAGCATGATGTATGGAAACACCAAGCAGCTCTGCAAATGGCTCTGATGGAGCTTAGTGGTTAGCATTGTTGCATTGCAGAGCTAGAATTGGCAACGTAACTAGAATTCATAGGGCCCCATAGCAAAATGAGTTGGGGCCCCACCACATAATGGCAATATAAGTAGGAATAATGAAAAGGTATAAATAATACTGCTACATATCCGGGAACATGAAGGGTAGAGCTGGAGAGCAGAAAACCACCAACTACTAGTTTCCTACAAAAAGAAACAATGTTCTTGTGTCTGTGTGGGCCCCCCATAACCATATGGCTATATTTATGCTCATGGCTAGAATCATGGGTTACAATTTAACATCAAGACCACATCTGCATGGTGTTCTCCATGCGTTTGCACAGATTTCCATTTTCCTCCCGCCCTCTGAAACGATACTGATTAGGTTCATTTACATTTTAGATTTTGAGCCCCAGTGGGACATAGTCCATTGTGAGTGGTAACAATCTCTGTATAGCATTGTAGAATATTATGACTGTATTTAAATATTGGTAATTTACACTCTAGTTGTGGTGAATTAGGCTGATGTTGTTTTGACCGCTTCAGAAGCAATTACTGTACGACTTGCCACTTTTTGATATTTGCATATTATCTATATATATGCATATCAATTTGCATGAAGGTACCATACTTTTTTTTTATTATTATTAATTAGGCTCACTATGGGCTAAACTGTGTTTACAGATTTTGATGGTATATGTATATTAGATGTGTGTCTTTTTACATTTATTTTTATTATTATTAGTATGGTCATAAATGATGATTTTCCAGATCATTATGTACTGGGCATGCATGCTAGTCAGCAGGCCGGCTGGTGCTTCTATACTGTCGCCACCCTTCCCAAACGAAACGTTGCACAATACAAAGTAGAACTAGGCTAGAGCCACACAGCATTGGACAAAGACCGTAGGAAATTCGACTGTTTTTTTTTTACGATGAACGACCGCTGTTTTTATGACTGTATTTGCAAAGACCGCAGTTGGTTCTCGTTTCTTTGCTGTCAGCCCGTACAATTGATTGTATGAGAAACAGACGTCAAAACCCAAAATGCTGGCGTATTTAGCAACAAGTTCCTAAATGCACCGGTGCCAGAAAACAAACAGAAAAAAAATGACCTGTGTAGACTACAGGTTGTTTTTTTCTATTAAAATCTATGGGCTGGCTGAACGATGGTATTTTTAGCAGTGTTAGGGCAGTGGGCGGCTACACTATAGAGGCGACAGCCTCTTGATTTGTGTGCATGCCCTGCAGATAATTATCTGCTGGGCATGCGCTCTAGTCAGCAGGTCACCAGTACTTCTATAATGTATGTTGTAGGTGACGTTCTAAATAGAATATCGTAACTTACGGCCATAAACATAGTAAAAGTAAAAAAACACACATCTGAAATCCATATAACATCAGTGAAGTCTGCAAATACAGTTAGTCCAAGTAATTAAAAAAAAAAAAAGAACGGAAAACCTTTTTAATTAACTCCATGTCTTCCAGGAGATTGTGACATTTTTGCAGTACTTTTTATCACAGCAGTTGCGCCTCCGTGGTTCACTTCTCTAGAGTTTGTGCACTGTAGTCTAGTCAAATCAACATGTACAGTACTAATACATATGATATACCTACTGTCACTTCCTATGTAGCAAAGTCTTAGTTCTAGATATAAGACTAACCATTAGAAAAATGAATGAATAGTTGAGATGCTATCCATCTATATATTTCACAATCACACAAATGACATTAACCTCTCAGAAAGCTGCAGGTTATTCCATGTGTGAACAGGACATTAACCTTAACATTTACACAAAATGTTCCAGCATTGGAGCCGATACAAATGAGATAGAAGTTCCAGTCCTTCAGTGTAAGATAAAATATTTTTTTGTACTGTCTTGTTAGAAGAAAATAAGCACTTGAAGACTTTACTGATGTCAGCCATCAGCTGAAAGACCTGCTTATGGATTATACTGCAGTGTCAAACTCTGTTGGGTAATTTTAGACGAATGTGTCATGTGTGACATGGAAAGATGGCAGGCTGTACATTAGTGATTTCCCCAGTGCTCCAAGCAGGTAGTAATGTGCTGGGAAGTGCTCTGTCAATGCTGTATACTGCGTTAGCATTGGGAGAATCTGTTTGGAGAGATATGACTTTAGTCAGAGAAGAATCCATTTGCAATGTGTGCCTCCTAACATCTTTCAGACAATGCATTGTATTAAAGAGGCATTTTTGATTAATGTTTTATAAACACTTTTCAGTATGACAGCTTAAAGTTCCTCTAAATGCGTGCCTTGTGCTCACTTCCATAAAGTCAAATGCCATCTCATAAAGTCTCGTCAGAATCTGTCAACCATAGTGACTTAGAGTCCCTACCTTTAGAGCATTAAAATTAGTCTGCTTCATTTATACTGCTCCAGTGATAACCAGCTGAAAAGACCCATAGCCTTGCATTTGCTGAAATGTGTTATCTGGAGTGGTTTTTATTCCTGGCTATTTGTGCTTTTAACTAACAACTGTGCTCTACTTTTCTGTCATCCAGAAAGTGTTGGGAGATGCTGTAACATCATACATCAATCATTACTAGTGCACAGCTCCAAACTCTAAGGCTAGGGCCATACGGCATAGGACAAAAACCGCCGATGGCTTTTTGTCCAATGCACGATCGCAGTTTTTGTCACGTTTTGTGCAAGAACCGTGGCCGGTTTTAGCTTTTTTTCCTATTGGCCCGAAGGAAAAATGCAACATGCTGGCGGTTTTTATAACATCTGCTGGTGCCAGAAAACTATCTGAAAAAAAAATACCTGTGTAGACTACAGGTCGTTTTTTGCATTAAAGTCTACGGGCATGCAAAACGGTTGGATTTTTAGCAGTTTTAAAATACTAAAACTGCTGAAAATCCAGATGTTTTCGTGTGCTGTGTAGACACACCCTAATATACCCCTACCTAAATATCACTAAAATCTTACACAGAAGCTCGAGTCCACTGTCCAGAACATATTTTCCAGGGAGCCATTAACCAAAACTCTTAGGACGACATGTATGATTTATGGCGCTTAGACACCAATTTTTAAGCACATTACAGTAGTATAGAATGCGCCTGATTTCTGAACCCACTGTACTGTGGGTCATAAATCAGGGGCATTCTAGTTCTAAGATGACACTTCTGGCTCATGTAAACCACTGTTAAAGTAGTTTACCTGTTCCAGCAGTAATACGCCTTTAATTGCCGTACTGAAGCTATAAATCTATAGCTTTGTACGGTTGTAATGTGCCCCACCTCCCGCACGCCCCCCGAAATCAGGCGCATTACAAAGTGCTGTGGGCACTCTGTAATGCGCCTAATACTGGCGTGTATGAGATATAAAACTATAGCGAACGTGGCTGCGCTAAATGTCGGGCTGAAAAGACGCCAGACTTCTGCCACAGCCCCGTTCATACATGCCGCCCTTAATGTACGACTGAATAATCTATAATGGTAACCACAGGAACCATACATTCCATCACCTTGTGGATTTGCAACAAAATCTGTGACAAAAAAAAATCAGCTCTGTCTTGAATCGCCATCGCTTTTTCTACACATTGAATACTTTGTCTCTCTTTGTAAATTAAAATGTTCGTAGACTTCTCTGGAAGACCTGCATTATCGCTGATCTAATGAGCAAATGTGATTTATGTAGTGTTTTGTTATAAGTAGTAAGTGTTCATTTTCACATAAGTAATAGAATTGTCTTTGTCTTCAGGTATTCCAATGCTGAAGATTGTGTTTGCAGGATACGAGCATCTCTCATTAATATCTGTTCCTTTGTTGATTTATCACCCGGCTCAGATTCTACTTGGGAGTGTATTAGTGCCAACAATAAAATCCTGGATGCTTTCCAGACAAAAGGTAATATGCATGGCTTATTTATAGGCAAACCATCAAACTGTTCACTATTTTATTTACAAAAGTAGCACAAACAATTGTTAGGCGGTATTGTAAACTGTATTATACACATAGGTGATGTTCACCTTTACACTTATTTTTTATTTTCGATTTGCTTCCTCATTGCAAAATTAAATAAGGTTTTGAATAGTTTTCATAACAAAGAGCCTTCCGTTTTGCTGTGGTAGAGTCTGTGCGACTCCTTTACAGAGCTGGCTGTTCTGCTGCAATATGCATACATCCAACAGCACATTGCCGCTGTCAGCTCAGGGTAGACTTCATCACAGCCAACTCTTCTCATAATAGTACACAAATAAAGATCCCCTAAGGGGTT
This sequence comes from Phyllomedusa bahiana, assembly GCA_025379985.1. Classification (NCBI taxonomy): domain Eukaryota; kingdom Metazoa; phylum Chordata; class Amphibia; order Anura; family Hylidae; genus Phyllomedusa; species Phyllomedusa bahiana. The sequence goes on along the minus strand of JAODAL010000073.1, from coordinate 97,162 downwards.
GGAGGGTTTTACACAGCAGAGCAAGCTGTAGTAGTCATCCGGAGAGGGATATTAGATAGCGCCATCAGTATAAAGAGAGGAGAGTATTTAAATAAGAAACTACATGGCAGGGGAGATCAAACAATATCATTGTAGACAGAAGAGAGAATTCCTGGCATAATCTGCAAGGGGAGGGAAGCAAAAACACTAACAGAGGTACCATATAGAAATTAAGCTGTGTTAAAATTGCAAGTGAAGGCAGCAGAATTTGTGAATCCACAAAACTCACATCTAGTTTCTGTTACTGGGAGGGACATATCCACATGAAAAAAGTCTAAAACAAGGGCAGGTGGAAAACAGAATACCAGTCGGTCAAAGTAAATTAAAGCATGAAGATTTCAGACTAAAACTCTGTACTGTTTGTAAACTCAAGTGTCCATAGCCTTCAAACAACAGTATTTTTGGTCCTCAAAATTTTTGGTTGTCATCCCATTTAAAACAATGATGTTAGCTCTAAAACAGTAGCCAATCAGATGGTTTTACTGCAAAGTTGCACATTTGGCAAATAACATCCAGTTCCTGTTTCTGAAACCGTTAAGTAAATTTCATTAAAACACAAAGGATGACATGTGTGAACAGGGCTGTACCAGTTTTCTGGTGTGCTTTGAGCCCCAAAAAATCTGTCTTAGCCCAGTTCTATAGATATATGAACAGTTGGACGTGGAAACTTGGTGCAATATGCGCCGAATATGACACCTTTGAATGCGACAAAGATGTGCGCCACAGATATGCACCAAAGATTGTGCTATGCTGTGCAAGGCATACCACACGCTATATTTATGAACCCACATATGACAGTTCATGTACACTCACCACACTGCAATCAAAAATGTGCTACATTGGGTTTTGACAAATCACAGCAAGAATTATCATCCCAATTAAGATATACCTTTTAATAGATATGCATTAAAATTATAATAAATACCCCACACAAACAAAAAATAACCATGAACACCTAGGACAGGTAAATATACCCGAGGGTACAATCGCATATAACGTAATGCCTATACCTCACACTAGATGTATGCTATTGAAAATAGGCATCCAATAGAAAAATACCACAAAAGTCCCTAAAAAAGTGACTACTGTAGGAGCCAGACCGTTGGTGGGAATGCCAGGTTGTATATATCTGCTTATATCTATACCTGGGTATCCCTTGATTCTAAACGTTTATACATCATTTTTAACCCCTGAGGAACCCTTAATAATTGAAAGGGGGAAACGCGTCGGGTTCGTTGTTTTTTTTATGTGGTTTAATGTTTAATTCTAAATCTGGGATATGGCATATCTGAGGTCTTAGATTGTGGAGCCGCCCTTTTTGGGGCGATGTCACCACTTTATTAGTCACTTTTTTTAGGGACTTTTGTGGTATTTTTCTATTGGATGCCTATTTTCAATAGCATACATCTGTTGTGAGGTATAGGCATTACGTTATATGCGATTGTACCCTCGGGTATGTTTACCAGTCCTAGGTGTTCGTGGTTATTTTTTGTTTGTGTGGGGTATTTATTATAATTTTAATGCATATCTATTAAAAGGTATATCTTAATTGGGAGGATAATTCTTGCTGTGATTTTAGTTCATGTATACTGTTACATTCTATATTCCTCAAGTTTCATACAGTACATGTCGCAGAAATAATTCAGTTTTACTTGCAGTCTCCTCATCATCAAAACTACGTCCCTAAATTTTAACATGTTAGGATACATTGTTAACTGGGACTTCAAAATTTGATAGCCTGTCCTGAGACTAGGCTTTTTATATAAGATTGGTTGGGATTTAACTCTAACCAGCTGTTTTAGGAGGCATTTGTTTTTTAAGATCCTCTCTCCTTTGTCATGCAAGGTGCAAAACCTCTCTAAAACATGTCAAATCTGGTGCAAGGCTTGTACACCAGTTTTGGCATAATAAACACACCCCTGTTTTCTTTGTAACTGGACCATGGAGCAATGAAAGAAGGTGGCCTGGTGGAAAGAATAATTTTTTTTTTTTTTTTTTTTTTTAAACATGTGGTTGGCACCAGGTGCACTATATTAACAGGGCAAGCTGGCGTAGATGTGATGTGTGATGCTCTGTGAAAATGTTCTGCTAGGAATTCTTGGGTGCTGGCATTGATGTGGATGTTACTTACCATCTACCACCTATCTAAACATTATTGCAGACCAATTACAATCCTTAATAGTAACAGTATTTCCTAATGACAGTGGCCTACCTCAGCAGGATAATTCACACTACCGCAATATAAAACTGTTTGGTATCGACTTAGCCTACAAATTGCCCAGATCTCAATCTGTTTGAGCATCAGTGAGATGTGCTGGAAAATCAAGTTTGATTAGTGGATACCCATATCTCAACTGTTGCTAACATCTTGCCTGCAGAAAGGATAAATTTTCTTAAAAGGTCTTGTGAAGTCCATATTTTTGATACGCAAAGCTGTTTAGGCTGCACAAGGGAAACCTACATAATAATAGGCTGGTGGTTTCAGTGCTATTAATGATCGGTGTATATGCTGGTAGCCAGTGTTGGACTAAATACTTAAGCTGTAATTAAGTATGCTCTGACAACTACCTAACAATTAGAATGCATGGGGTTAAACAGCAAAAATCTGAAATTTCTCGGTGTGGCTCCATAATTGGTAGACATACTCCTGTCGCTTCATCACAAGAATCCAGCAATGTTGTTCTTTTTTCACTTGTAGTTCTCCATTTAGAGGTAATGAACATGTACAGTTGGTATGGAAAGTATTCAGACCCCTTTACATTTTTCCCTCTGTTTCATTGCAGACATTTGGTAAGATCAAAAAAGTTAATTTTTTTACTCATTAAAGTACACTCTGCAACCAATCTTGAAAAAAAAAATAGAAATGTAGATATTTTTGCAAATTTATTAAACAAGAAAAAACCTAAATATCACATGGTCATAAGTATTCAGACCCTTTGCTGTGACACTCATATTTAACTCACATGTTGTCCATTTCCTTCTGATCCTCCTTGAGATGGTTCTACTCCTTCATTGGAGTCCAGCTGTGTTTAAATAAACTTATTGGACTTGATTAGGAAAGACACACAACTGCCTATATAAGACCTCACAGTGCATGTCCAAGCACATGAGAATCATGAGGTCTAAGGAACTGCCCAGGGAGCTCAGAGACAGAATTCTGGAAAGGCACAGATCTGGTCAAGGTTACAAAAGAGTTTCTGCAGCACTCAAGGTTCCTAAGAGCACAGTGGCCTCCGTAATCCTTGAATGAAAGAAGTTTGGGATGACCACAACTCTTCCTCAACCTGGCTGTCCAGCCAAACTAAGAAATCCTGGGAGAAGAGCCTTGGTGAGAGAGGTAAAGAACCCCAAGATCACTGTGGCTGAGCACCAAAGATGCTGTAGGGAGATGGGAGAAAGTTCCACAAAGTCAACTATCACTGCAGCCCTTCACCAGTCAGGGCTTTATGGCAGAGTGTGGCCAACAGAAGCCTCTCCTCAGTGTAAGACATCTGAAAGCCACATACAGTTTGCAAAAAAACACATGAAGGACTCCCAGACTATGAGAAATAAGATTTTCTGGTCTGATGAGATGAAAATTTAACTTTTTGGTGTTAATTCTAATCGGTATGTGTGGAGAAAACCAGGCACTGCTCATCACCTGCCCAATACAATCCCAAAAATGAAACATGGTGGTGGCAGCATGATGCTGTGGGGGTGTTTTTCAGCTGCAGGGACAGGACGACTGTTTGCAATTAAAGGAAAGATGAATGCGGCCAAGTACTATAGATATCCTGGATAAAAACCTCTTCCAGACGCTCTAGACCTCAGACTGGGCCAAAGGTTCATCTTCCAACAAGACAATGACTCTAAGCACACAGCTAAAATAACAAAGCAGTGGCTTCAGAACAACTCCATGACCATTCTTGACTGGCCCAGCCAGAGCCCTGACCTAAACCCAATTGAGCATCTCTGGAGAGACATGAAAATGGCTGTCCATCAATGTTCACCATCCAACCTGAGGAAACTAGAGAGGATCGGCAAGGAAGAATGGCAGAGGATCCCCAAATCCAGGTATGAAAAACTTGTTGCATCATTCCCAAGAAGACTCATGGCTGTACTAGCTCAAAAGGGTCCTTCTGCTCAATACTGAGCAAAGGGTCTGAATACTTAAGACCATGTGATATTTCAATTTTTCTTGTTTAATAAATTTGCAAAAATATCTACATTTCTGGGTTTTTTTTCTTTCAAGATGGGGGGGCAGAATGTACATTAATCAGCAAAAAAATGAACTTTTTTGATCTTACCAAATGGCTGCAATGAAACAGAGTGAAAAATTTAAAGGGGTCTGAATACTTTCCGTACCCACTGTATATAAATACATTTTGATTGAAAATAGACTTTAGCAGTAAATTGAAAGTCTAATTGAGTCTAAGAAACGATGTTTTTTTTCTGTCATGGCTTAATAAAACAGTGACGTGCACTTGAACTAAGATGGTGTCTGACTTAATAAAGGAACTCTTTGAGAAGTCTTTTGATGCTTTCAAAGTCAGTGGAAAAAGTTAAGTGTCTGTTTAAATACTTCCTCTCCTCTTATACAAAAGAGAATGTTTTGAAATCTATTTTACGTTCCCCAGTAATTAAGTCAATCACAAACAATTCCTCACTGTCATATTGTAATATTGTTTTGCCCCCTGTGGCTTCTTGAAAACAACGATGACACCTATACCGACTGTTAATGTGGGACTGACGTTAAATATTTAGAGCCTTGGATTCTGCATTTCTACTTCTGGAGTGTGACTGAAATCTCAAAGTAGAGAAAGTCTTTGTGCAAATAACTCTTAAGAAGTGAATGTTTACTAATGCCAGACTTTATCAAGAAAGTACCATTTTTATTTGACACTGTAAAAGACTGTGTTACATTGTCATTGTAAAAGTTTTACTTTTATTTCTAAAATTCTAAGCTGACTTTTTTCAGTACATCTACCAGAGACAATCTTTCCACTCGTCATCTTGCTCTCCAGGGCACTGTACATATGAAAAAAGAGGTTTAACATTTTGGCTGTCTGTTGCTGGTATACATTGTGATATAGAGAAAAGTATTCCAGGCATAGGATTCAATACATCAAGCATAGCCTCTGTTGTGCTACATTTGGGCTATTTTAAAGCTGTATAGATTTCATGTACTTGACACAAATGGATTATTTACCAGGCTTGTGTGTCCAGAACCTAAAACATATACTGCTGTGAAATAGACTCCACTTAGTCCAAAAGAGACAGATAACCAAAACAATGTGAATAGAGCCGTAGTGAAAGACTTGTATAGAGGGAGAGAAGACCCTGTCCATGAGTGTACAATGGAAGGGAGATGGGGGACTAGTGGCTTACTAACAAATTGTACCATTTTTGTAGTCCAATGTTTTAAAAATGTGTCCCATTATGTATTGCATTTCAATAAAATATAATGACAGTGGCATCGATCCCAGGATTAATGAAATTTAGTATATGTATACTATGCTTGTCTTGTAATTTGGGTCAACCCATGGTAGCATCATTAATTAAATACAACCGATTGTGAGATACTTTGTGATCACCTTATTGTCAGGAATCTCTTCTAACAACCAGAACATGCCAGAAACGATGGGGGAAACATTTTAACCACATAATGATTTCAGTATGTGTTGGGTTGTCGATTGGATATTGATCTCTGTTTAAATATCTTCCCCATTTATGTTGTGTCTGATGTTTCTTTATTTCCATTCTAGGCTCTGAAGCTAACAAGGCAGCCAAAGGTCCCATTGTAACATCAGAAGAAAGCAGTGTAAATATGTACAATATTGTACATACAGACATCAGACTCGTGTTTGGGAATGTTTGCTTCAATGCATATTTTATTTTTTTAAATAAAAACCGGACTAAGTGCCTTATGGATGCATTTGGCGATTATATAGTATAAGAAGAAGCCATGTTGATGTCCTTTCTCATCTTTGTATTTTTTTTTATTTGGGAAAATAAAAATCTCAAGATACCATTGTTTTGTGAAAGCTTTATTATAATGCAGTTATAGCATTATACTGTATAATAAACCTCATAGCTGATAGGCACAATAACCCAGCTGTTAGCCATAAAATGTATACATATGCCAAAGTTAAACACAAGAAAGAAAAAGGTGTGAAATTTATGGGCGAGCTGTACAAGGCAAATTCTATTGGTATAAAAAACACTAACCTATGACAGGGACAGGGGCGTAACTAGAAATGGCTGGGCCCCATAGCAAACTTTTCAATGCCCCCCCCCCACCCCCATTAAAAAAAATTAACATATCACGTGTACTCTTGTAATTCTTTGTTCACATATGTATTAAAGGTTGAGTTTGGAATCTCCGTTGCAGCAAACTGTGCTGTTTTTACATCTAAACGACAGACACCATTGCAGAAACTTGACAGACCCATTGTAATTAATGGGGTCTATCAGGCACATTAGGTTTCCATTGTGAAACGGACCCTTAGGCATCCATTTTCACCCTTAAGTTTGTTGGAGGTTTCGAATGGAGCCCTCTGACGTAGATGTGAACCAAGCCGATAAGAATTATCGGCTTCTGGAGACTCAACCCTTCCAATATATTACATTAATTTTTATTCCGCTATGTATTGATACGTATGTGGCATAACTTTATAGCTGTGCATGTAACCCTTTTAGTGGGTTGTCAATCTTAAAGTAAAAAAATATTAGGTTTACCTTTGCGCGGAAGGTGTCGGCAGTGTTCCCTGGTCTGTGTTTACTTCCTTTACTGTATTTGCTACACGACCTCTGCAACTAATTGTTGGCTTCAGAGGTCATGTGAAATTATTGCTCATGCACCATTCACTTATTAGTGTTGATAATAAGAGAATGGCAAGTGGCCACTGAAACCACTAATTGGCTGCAACAGTCATGAGGCAAATACAGAAAAATGGTGACAAACCAGAGGACATTGGCTCTGGACCGGCAGTGAGTGCAAATGTGAGTATAATTTATTTATTTTAAACATTTGTGGTCTATTATTATTTCAAATGGACAACCAATTTAAAGTCTGTTGTATTATTTTACATGTCTATAGGAAAAACTCTTTATGTAGAACTTCAGGTCACCCAAGCCCTAGTTCTTACACCATGCATCCATTGTCACTCACTATGGTTATACAGGTAAACACACAAGTGCACACGGATTATGTATCATGCTCAAGATGCTTATGCCTGCCCTACACAACTGCACACATGCCAATGTACCTACAAGCACAAACACCTATCATCCTGGCAGCCAGGTCTCATGTATACATGTCGCAACTTCTGTGTCCTCCTCCCCGAGCAGGGGGGAGAATGAGAGCTCGGCACAGTGATCGTGCAGGCAGCAGGGGAACAGAGCTGATAGTTCCTTGTGGGGGCAGGGGCTGACAGAAGACTGCTAGAGGAGAGTCTGCAGGACCAGGGGGACTTCTGATCGTCATGCTCGCTTTCTTGGACAAGGCATTTTTCTTTTGCATTGTTTACTGAATGCAGAAAATGCACAGGAGCGGGACGCTGAGCACAAGCAGAAGTGGCTACTTATAACCTGCAGTCTCCCAGCGATCCTGCTGCATCACCTTCCAGTCCTGAACTATCCTACACATCACATTCATAAACCATAGTTGCCAACTTTTGAAAATGGAAAAGCAGGAGATTGAAGAGGGCGGCGCGCGTGCCACGCCCCTTCAAAAAGCCCCACCCACTCCGCCTAAGGCTATGTTCACACAGTGTATTTGCAGGGCGTAATTACGCCCCGCAATTACGCCGTGTGGACGGGGGCGGGAGCGGGGGACTGAGCAGGGGGCCGGCACTTCTCCGGCCCATTGACTTTAATTGCTAGCGGCGTGTATTTGCGACTAGAAATTAAAAGGTAAATTATCTCCCCGCCCGTCGTCTTCGCCGGGCGTGTGGAGGAGACATAATCCATAGTTCTCTATGAGAACTGTGAATTACCGTAATGAATGGGCCGTTTTCGGCCCGTACTTTGCGCACTTCGGCGCCTAATTACGGACCGAAATACGTCCCATTTTAAGCCGTGTGAACATGCCTTAACTGCATAATGGCTTAGGAAGAAAGCCAGGTAGATGCCCTTATAGCCAGGTAGTAGCCCCCCATAACCAGTAGTGCCCTTACGGGCAGGTAGTGCCCCTTGTAGCGAGTAGATGCCCCTTTGTTAGCCGGTAGATGCCCCCTTTAGAAGCCAGGTAGTTGCCCCCATTGTAGCCAGGTAGTCCCACCCCCCCATTGTAGCCAGGTAGTGCCCCCTCTGTTGCCAGGTAGACCCCCCCCCCATTGTAGCCAGGTAGAGCCCCCTATAACTAATAAAAATAAAATAATAAAAGTCACTTACCTCACCAGGCTCCTGCAGCTCCGGCTGATCTCCTCAGCGACGCAGGGGAAGTGAGTGCAGCCGCGCGTCACTTCCCCTGCGCCGCTGACCTGTATGTACGGCGCACACCGGCACTGTACATACAGGGGTAGAAGGAAGGTGGGGAACGATCCCTCCTGCCTCCTCCCTGCACAGCGAGACTCCGGGCGGGTGAAGCGGGCGCAGCGGCCGCTTTACCCGCCTGTAGGAGCGGCCCGGCGGCGCCAGAGTAGCGCACCAGCGCTACTCTGGCGCCGCGGTCCCCCCGCCACCTGCTGGCGGCGGGAGGAATGCCAACTCTGCCGGGAGGGCGGGGGGGGACCCCAAATAGCGGGACCCCCCCGCCAAAAACGGGAGAGTTGGCATGTATGTCATAAACCTCTAACTGCCGACAGGAGCCCCAACACATGAAATGCCTGACCTGGTGAGGTACCGTCCCCTCCTTCCTGCTGCCTTGTTCAGAACTGCATGGCCCCTGTAATAGGAGCAACGCCGCATGTTTGAAATGGAGCTGTTACCTCTGCTACAGCGGTAGTTCTGCTGGGACATTGAGCTGTAGGAGTCTCTGATACTCACTGCAGGCTGCCTGGCAATGTATTACTCCCCCCTCCTTCCTGTTCTGTTCCGACTTCTTCACTCCAGCGACTACAGGAGGGGGGGGGGGGGGGGGAGGAGGAGGGGCTCATAGCGGGCAGAAGAGAAATCAGTGATAATGTTCCCCCACCTGCTCTGCCCGGACTATCGTGAGTGATGACATCGTCTCACAGGGCCCAGGGACGGAACTACCAGGCAAAACTGCAGCTGCTACGGGGCGCGCCCCCCTAAGGACCCGGGCCCCGTAGCAACTGCTATGTTTTCTACCCCGGTAGTTCCGCCCCTGCAAAGGGAAGTGAATATACCAAAGGTGAACCTTAAGAGGTGTAAAGAAAAAAAAGTCCAAGTGCCATACTCCTCTTCTCTCCAGCAGAAAATGTGTTAAATAACAGTAATATGAATAAACAGTCGGACATAGTAATTAAAAAGATTTAAAGGGAATCTGTCACCAATTTATTTTTTATTACTTCTTAAAACAAGACCCTGATACATATTATTTTCTTCTTACTGGTTTTGTATTCTGATTGTAGATTTCTCAATTCATTCATCTATATATGATCGTGGGGACAGAATTCTTGCTTGCACTGCTTTAACAGCAGTCCGAAAGATACTTTACAGCAGCTTCATGCACATAAGAGCCTTAAGACTGACTCAATTCCATGGACTTCTATAGGAGAGTTTTCTAGGCATGCTCTGTGACCTGGGAAGAAGTCACTGTGGAGGGAGGGGAAGCTGTGACATCTCCTATTGTGACTGGCGTTATCTATACTCATGGATGTCTCTGAAAATCTTTTTCTACAGAACAGGAAGTTTTACACTATTATTAGGCTTATGGCCAAAGTGAAACCTGCAGGACTTAAGAATTTTTAAAAAATATTGAAAGTGATATGGAAAATTTAAAAAAAATGAACCAAAAAATCATAAAAAAAGTGTTTAACATAAAAACATGAGTTAAACAATAAATAATTTTTTAATGACACATTCACTTGGACATTAATAAAAATTTCCTGACATCTCTTTTTTAGTAAATACTTGTGTTCCCTGTGAAATAACAATTCTGGATCATCTCTTATAACTCTGTGCTGTTCCACTTTAGAAATGTATTACTAAATCTGTTAGATGGGTGTTACCATTCCAAATATCAAAGGATCTGTCCCTGCACCCATCTAGAATGGTAACGCTAATCTGACTGATTCAGTAAGAAATTTCTAAAAGGGGTAACAAGGGAACAGCACAAAATAGAGTTATAATAAAAGATACTCCAGAATTATTGTTTCATGGGGAAGATAAGTATGTACTAAATGAGATATATCTGGAACAGACACAGGCCCGCTGTAAGTAGGGAACTCCAAAACGGATACCAGTAACCTTATTAAGTGCTCACTAAATTATTGACAAATGAAAAGTGTAAAACATGATAAATATACACTACCTAGACCTATGTGTAATACATGCATCATATAGGAGAGTTGGGTTGGAACCCCATGCTTATTGTCACAAATGCTTCATTGGGGTAAATCCAAGTGCGTAAGTTCAAGATAAATTACAACCAATGGCGCGAAATACGGAGTGAGATACGTCCCAATAATTGCCGTGTGAACATTGCTGTGTGGTGGCCATTGCTGCTGTGCTGGTGCAGCCCAGAGCCAGGGGGCTATGTCAGGCAGCAGTGGGGCTGTTGGGCCACTGGACTGTGCCCCTCATCTGTGTGTTTTTTGCTGCGGTGGTGGCTGCCATGCAGTGTTACCCCCAATTAGAGTAGGAACCCACTTTATAGAGGTCCCCGTGAAGTGGCAAGTGGGCCTATACGTTTTGATCAAAAAGTATACCAAGAACCTCCTGTTCATTTTTTGTAAAGTTTTGCTGAGAAGCATTAGATAAACGTATAGTGTGAGGATGTGCGGGGTTCATGCCTCTCCCTTCTAAGTTTGTATAATGGATGACAAAAGGTGTGACCTTACCTAAAGTTACTGGAGAGATGTCTCTGAGTCCTTTGGTCCTGGTGAGTGGTTTCATTTGTAAATAAAACTAGTGCACATGCCCTGGTTGTCACATGGGTAGCCAAATTATGTTACATGCTGTAGTGCAGACATGTTTTTTTTTTGGGCGCATGTGCATTGGCTCTTATAGGAATGCACAGGCACTTACTTAATATTCCAACAGCAACGAACCGAAGAGTAAGTTGGCTCATCAGAACACATGCATTATCTGGTTTTAGTTCATCCTATGCGCAAAGTACATAGCTGGTTTCATAGCTGCCTACCTGTATAAAACACATATGTGATGTCACAGCAGCACACCTGATGAAAATGTACCTCTGACACAACAATGTACAGGACTGAAATCCATGTGTTGTCACAGATGCGTATGTGACTACAGATTGATGTCGCTGTAGCTTATCTGTTTGAAACTCACTTATCACAGCAGCTTACTTGATTAAAACCCATGTATGATATCACAGTAGCATTTGTGACACGATCTTGTGAAGTCATAGTTATGTACCTCACTAAAATTTACTTGTCAAGTCATAGCAGCTCACCTTATGGAAATGCACTTAATACCACAGCAGCATTTCTAAAACTCACTAGTGATGTGATCTGATCTGGGTGTACTTGTAGATCATAGACTACAGAACAGCATGCAATGTCAATAAGCTGCCTCTAAAGCCATCAGGATATTGGCGTGCATTAAAAGAGGCATGGACTCGTGGGACAGGGATATAATATTACCACTTTGTAAAGCATTGGTGCGGCCGCATCTGGAACATGCTGTTCCATTCTGGGGTCTAATCCATAGAAGGGATGTACTGGAGTTAGAGAGCGTATAAACCAAACTAATAAGGAGACTGAAGCATCTTAGTTATCAGAGAAGGTTAAAAAAATGAAACCTATTTAGTTGGCTACGGGTAGACGTGATTCATTTATACAAGTATATAAATGACCCCTAAAGAAATATGGGGAAAAGCTATTTTATGTAAACCCAACCAAAAAATAAGGGGACATTCCCTTCGTCTAGAGAAAAAAAGGATTCAATAATCTCCAGAAGAGAAAAGCCTTCGTCACCATAAGAGCTGTGAATCTGTGAAATAGCCGCCCCAAGAGCTGGTCACAGCAGGAGTCTGCATCGGTCGGGAAAACAAAGCTTAAAATTTCCTTTCCCCTCCGTTCATCTGCATCTTTCCCCATCCTTGCTTCAACTTGATGGAAATAGGTCTTATTTCAACTGTACTAGGTAACTGGGTGAATATCACATCAGGAATTTAGCTGCTGAAAACCCGCTTGTGATGTCACAGCAGCTGACCTTTTATAAAACCCACTTCTGATGTCACCATGATGTATCTGACAGAAACCCATTTGTAATGTCACCGTTGCATACCTGGATGAAAATTAGTTGTGATGTCATAGCAGCTAATTATCACTGCCTCACAAAAAAGGTCTAAAACATAAGCTTTAATTCTACATTTAAAACTATCTACGGTATATCCCAAATAAAGGCAAGATAAATCAAGTAGATGCTTATTGTGCTACATACATATCCCAAAACAATACCGGGTCATAAAAGTCAGAAAAGGTCAGATATAAGTAAATAAAGGAGCCATTTAGGCCCCTCCTGTAACCAGTAGATATATGTTCCTCCCAATTCTTCAGGGAGCTGTGTGCCATAGGTATTTATTCTGGTTTTCAAATGAGAATATATCCATTTGCAAATTTATCCAAAATGGACTAGCTGTTCAATAAAAAGCAATATACTAGAATGTATTGGACACCAAGTTGAGTGTGCCCTACCACTTATACCCATTAGCCCCTGCTTTAGTAGCAGAGGAATCGCCCTAAGAAGAGCGCCCCCACCCTACAGTGGCTGACCCTGTTATTTCCTATTAACTAATATTCAAAGATTAATAGATGATAGTATTAAAATTAATGCCTATAACAAAATCTTGCTAGAAAAAGCCAAACCCAACACATTTCCCTTTAAGCATACAGTTCATGGGGGGATGGACTTAAGCAAATCTCTTTCTTTTGTAGATACCATGGACCAAAAAGATAATGTGGCACTAGTTGAAAGATACAGACTATGGGCCATATGCATGAAAACTGTTTAGGTCTATAACTCACTTTTTTCCTATAGGTTACTATGGGCAAAAAAAGTGAGTTTTAGACCTAAACAGTTTTCATACATGTGGCCCTATGTTTTAGTCCATTTGTGCGAGTTAGGGAGACAGGACTAATTGGAATAATTGGCTATAAGTTTTCAGTGATATGTTATGCAGCTTATCTGTCTAAATCCCTCTTCTTGTGTCACAGCAGCCAATCTGTGATATCAGAATAGCTTATATGACCAAGACAGTTGTAATGTCAAATTAGCTTACCTAATAAATAGTTGTAATGTCACAGTAGCATTCCTGACTAAAATTCACTTGTGTTGTCAAAGCCATGTACGAATGCATCTCAAAATATTCGAATATCATTGAAAAATTTATTGATGTCCATAATTGAAGTCAAATAAAGAAACCCATATAGGCTAAATAATATGTATAAGGGTTTCTTAATTTGACTTTATTATGGACATAAATTAACTCGATTGGAGCTTCACTTCAATTATTGACAAATGATTTTTTCAACGATATTCTAATTTTTTTTAGATGCACTAGTACCTGAAATACATCTGTGATGTCATAGTAACTTGCCTGCTGGAAAGACACGTGATATCACAGCAGTTCATCTGATGAAAACATCTGGTCGTGTCACAGCAGCTAACCTGACTAAAACCCACGTGATGGGATAGTAGCTGACAGAAGCCCACCTGTGATGTCATAGGAGCATACATGAAAGAAGCCTACTTATGATGTCACAATGGTTTACCAAGTAACCAACACCATCAACAAGCGACCCATGTATAGGAACTTTATGTGGCACAGGCTATAGCCTCTAGAATTCCAGTGGGGATCAAGAATCAGCATAAAGCAAGAGATATTCTGCTGTTCTGGTGAATATATTTGTATACAGTAAGTGTCTACATGATATCTGTTCAGGTGGGACGTGTAGTAAATCTGCTATTGATAGGAGCATGTGTATCTGCTTACATAAATTGTGTGGGCACATAAAGTACTTACAAGGAATTCGCGGTTAGCTTGGCACAGAGTGTCATCAGCAGGTTGCAACAAAGATAAAGAGAGAGACTGGAAGAGTCACAGAAAGGCAAATAAATGGACATCCTTTGGCTATATCACATACAGATGACTACTGGTTACGAACGGTCTGACGTGACACTTGAATGCCACACAACTCTAGGCACATGAAATGGAGATGAGAGGCACCCATCATCTGGTTCCTCAGGGTATTGTTTAAAGTGAAGCAGTCATCAGTGTGTGATGGAGCCAAAGGATGTCCACTTCTTTGCCTTTGTGTGACTCTTCCAGTCTCTCTGTATCTCTGTTACAACCTGCTGATAATACTCTGTGAAACTCGGAGCTCAGGGCCATTTCCGCCTGAGAGCTTCCTGCTTGAAGTCTCACAATGGCGAGGTACTGTTGATCAATTGTAAGGTGTTGTCTTAGTCTCATGATATCAAAATGTGAACAGCACAATGAGAAGGACTGTTTAAATCTCAATTCAAATTGATCACCTAGATCTATTGGGCGATTTAGGCATCAAACACCTTGTTTGAATTGTGCAAAAAGGACTAAAACATTGAACAGTTGGACACATGCATTCTAAAGTTGAGATGGTTTCATTTAGTTCATTTAAAAAAAAAAATCAAAAAATTTTATGTTCATCCTGAAATTTCAACCAAAAGTAAAATCAGCATTGTCTGAACGATGAAGCTGATTTTAACTGGGGTTCTTGGATGCTGAATCTGAGGCAGATTCAGCACTGAATCCGTCCCCAGAATCAGCAGGCAAATCCGTTGGTGTGAACCTATCCTACTTAGTCCACGTTTTGTCTCGGCTTTAACCTTAGCTTTTTTTTATTTAATATGAAATATTAATGATTATATATTTGTTATTTAATTTTTCTTTTAACATGATTACAGGGGCAGGCAAATCTGAAAAAACTTACTTATTTCTATGAAAGAGTGTTTTACATTTTCATATGTGTAGAGGTCATTCTAAGAAATAAAATAAGGGCAGAATAGATGGACCATGTGGTCTACTCCTGCCGTCAGTCTTCTGTGTTTTTATGCAATATTGCATGATTTCTTTTTACTATAGTTAACATAATTTATTATATAATTCCCTGACCTTGCCAGACAAGAAATTCCAAAACAGTGTCATCATAAGACTTGGCTAAATATCCGTTGTATTCTGTGTTCTTTGTATTCTGTGTTATATATTCCTATGTATTTTAGATTTTAATAAAGCGCATGACAAGATATCTGTGGTCACTACATACTTGTTTATAAAATTGTGAAAAACCATATTCTCAAAATCATGAAAAAACTTTAATATTCAGTATTCCTACTTTAATAACCAAATACACAACATATTTTTCATAACTAGTTCCTCTGTCTTTTGACAGTGGGCCATGTAATCCCCCCTTCAGAAGTGTTATCATTTGACATTGTTACATTAGACAAAATTTTTTGGCTTCCCTTTTCTTGTTCTAAAAAGAAAGCTGGTATTAACATTTTAAGAGCAGCCTCCTGACCTTTTGAATGCCGCAGTCCATGATTGTAGCATTATTAAAGGGCAGATCTTTACTCCCTCAGGGACTGGAAAAACCCTCAGCAGTTAGTTTTAGAAAGAACCACAAGAAGCACATTAAAAGTATATTATATGGTTATAGTTAAGTACTCCCCTAAATGACATAACAATTTGTAAACTATATTTTTTTTTTGCAAAGTTTTCTATTTTAAAAATTCTTTATCACTTAATTTTATTAATCGTGCAGACATTACATAAAAACAAGCAAACCTACTAGAATTGGGGGTCCATTTGATCATAATAACCTAACAGAATAAATTTAACAGGTTAACTAATGTGCTACATGAACAGTATAATCAAAATATTAAAAATAAAAAAACAAATGCCAAAAATAATTTTTCCACTATCTCCCAAAGCAGCACAAAGAATGGGGTATTTATGCCCATGTAAACTGGTAGGACAGATGGAATTGTTATTCAGGACACAAAAGCCCTCAATTAACTAATTAACTAGGTTTTTCCCCACCTTCAATAGCTGGATTACCCTGCATATTGTGCATTTTTTCTGTCCTGCATGGCCAAAAGCTAGCTCACCCAACTCCTACAATAAGTCGGGGTCTGTGACCCTGGTGTCACAAGGCACATTAGTCTGCCAGGATTTAACCTGACAGCCTGGGGGTTGACGCCCCCTAATCAGGGGGCTATTAGCTCCGTACTAAAGACATTGGAACAGTCTAGAGCGGACTTCAAGATTAAAAGGAATATTTATGTTTTGGTTTGTTAGGAAAAATGGTCCATTCCCTTTGAATATGATGGATTTTTCTACAGAATGGTCTGGATAAAAGCACTTTGAGTGTACAAGTTGCAGCTCTTTTCAATTGTCTGGTCCAGTCCTTGTGAATGGGGTTTTCCCACCATGCAGTTTCACAGAGCCACAGGCAGCTTTACATTCACACTTCCTGTTAAGACTGTGGGCGGGCCTATAGCAGTGATTGATACATCAGCTCTGTTGTTCCTAGCTATTCAATTACACTGACATTACTGCTGGAGGTTTATAAAGTGTACTATACAAGGCTACTGAGCTTTAAAAGGGTGAAAGCTTCTCATTTAATAAAGTAAGCAAAATTGCTAGAGGTAAGACTCCACAGGAGGTGACTTTCTAAGGTGGGAGTGACCGCAGCTTAGAGCAATAAGAGATAAGATAGAGCAGGGAGAGGTAGGGGAGAGAGATGGTCATAACCAGAGAAACTGGTGTTTCTCTGGTTATGAGGAGATAAAATCTTTTTTTATCAACTAAACAAAGAAAAATCAACAAAGCAAAGTATTTAGAAGAAGTGTTCAATTATCAGTCCCTACATGTTCAAAGCTAATCATTGTAGTGAGAAAACCTTTTGGTTATGTTCACACAACATCTTTGCTGGCTGTATTTTAGGCCGTAATTGTGCTGCAATATGCCCGAGATATGGCCCGCAAGTACGGTAATTCATAGCTCTTATTGAGAGCTATGATTACCTGCCATTTTCCCTGACGTGTATTGCGCGCCAGAAGAAAGAAATGAAAGGTCACTTCCTCCTGGCACTCACACGGTAGGGAAAGAGAGAGTCTGTGGGAGCAGGAACAGAGCGTTTCAGAAGTACGCGCTAGCCAGTGCCGCTATATGCTTTAAAGACGCCGTGTGAACTTACCATTTAAGGGATCCTTTGGTGTGGAGGTTTCTAAAGTGTTCTGAGAGACTGAGACCCTCGGCCATCAGTCCTGTTCCCCAATGGGATTTGTCGGTTGTCCTAAACAGACTGTGCAAACCCTCTGTTGAGCCTCTGGAGATGGCACATCGGAAATTCCTCTCCTCCACACTACATTTGCCAAAAGAGTAGTAAAACTGCAAGCTTTCTCCTTGATATATAAGGTATTTACCCTCTCTTTCTGTCTGAAGTCCATATATAAATATCCCGTCCTAGTTTTAGGATTTTTCTTTTTTTGTCTGCTTTAAAATAAATGCACAGTGGGCTTGGCAACCCAGCTACTTAAAGGCAGCAGTGCTTAATTAGATGGAATTTTTATTAAGCACACAAAGGTACTCAACTACCAGTTTGCAGGGGCAGAAATAAACCATAATTTGTACATAAGAAATCAATGCTTTTTTATATTTATAAAGCAAAAAAAAATTTAGTAATTCATATGTATCCCCAAACTATACTTAAAAAAAATAATTTTCTGCTGCATGAAATAAAGCTTCATACAGCCATGTCACTGGGAAAAAAATGCAGACATAAAAATGGAAAATGTAGATTGTCAGTATGGGGTTAATATGCAATGTTAATAAATATTATAGTATGTAACTGATTTCTTATAAATAAACTAGACATGTGTGTTCCCTTCCAGGCTGGAATTTACA
The DNA here is from genome assembly GCA_025379985.1 of Phyllomedusa bahiana. Taxonomy (NCBI): domain Eukaryota; kingdom Metazoa; phylum Chordata; class Amphibia; order Anura; family Hylidae; genus Phyllomedusa; species Phyllomedusa bahiana. The sequence continues at coordinate 79,101 of JAODAL010000073.1, read as the reverse complement.
GTGGTTTGCCATGCCATAAATACATACATTCCTGCACACTCCCTACGTTATACTCTTCCTTTATTTATGGAGTTATATGTGCGCATTCATCACCATTGATGCGTGCACTTTGTAAAATAAAGAAAACTGTGTGATATGCATATCACTATATAACCAATCGCCTGACTTTATGCCACCCCACAAATATAAAAGTTTAAAGTACAGATGTACTATCAGTATCAAGCTTAATGTACCAGAACCAGGTTTATAACATATTTACAGCACCATACCTATATACAGCACCAGAACCAATCTGTTTAGGGGTATACAGCAACTGAACCAAGCTCATTACATCATTATTACCATGGTGCCAGAGTGTTACCTCAGCACTTTTTTGGCAACCTAGATGTGATTTTTAACTTTATTATAACTAAAACAACTGGCACACTACTGGGGGTTGAAGTGGCTTGTGAATGCTGTACATGCTTGGTAAATGGTGTGGGAATTTATAGGACCTTTATAATATTACTTTAAACTCCATGAGCAAGATCTTAATTGTAGCTACTTTAGTGAAAGAATTGGCTCTGCAATGTTATGGGGCCCATTCATTATGCAAAGTAACAAGTGCTGGGGTCTTACTCATAGAGTGCTTATGCTAGCCAGTACCTAGAGGGGTAGGGTCAGGTCCCCAAACCGTGAAAAGGCAAGGGGTCCCAGAAGTGTAAGTACACAGGGGTCTGTTCTGTTTTTTTTTTTTTTTTTTTTTTTTTTTTTATTGGGGTTTAAACTGTGGTCTGAATTACTTTAGAGGTTTAGGTGGGAGTGTAAATAAACTGAAGGGTCTGGTTTGTAGTTTGAATTAATTTATGGGTCTGATTTGGGGTCTAGTTCAATTTTGGGGGCTGTTTTAGGGTTTCAAATATACTTGTCAAACTTTTAAAGATTGAATAGAGAGACACATTAAGCCATGCCTCTAACCACACCCAAGTACATGATATCATACCAGGCCACACCTTACCACTAAAGACAAAGACATGACATCACACCAACACATGCCTCTAACCACTCCTAAGCACAAAGAATCATGCCAAGGTTCCTCCAGCAGACCAGTGCTACTAGAATGTATAAAGATGTATTTATATAAAATGTATTGTGTATAATTCACAGAACTTAGTACAAAATATTCTAGAACGCTTTAAATGTACATCATAATCACAGAACGGAAACAACTCATTAAAATATATTTATTAAATCTATTAAAAATTACTATAACCCCTAATAGACACCAAAACACAGAAAATACTGGGAAAGTACTTAAACAAAGGTCCAGTCACAATAATGGGCTAGTACATCTAGATGTATTGGTAGGGTTTGATGCAGACTCATGGTTGAGATGCTCCAAATCACGTCCACAAGGATATGCAGTGTGCTTGCTTAGAATATTTAGAAAATGGCGCTTTTTCATTGAAGCTGTAAATTTACTGAAAAATATAGAAATTGTAGCTGACATTTATTAGCATTTATGTCCCAGTCTTGTATATTGGGCCTATATGTATGTGTGCGTGTGTGGGGGCTCATGTCCTTATCTAACCTTTATACTTTTTACCATCTTGTGTCATGGTTTACCTCCCCCATTGTCTCTCCCATATATTGCAAAAAGTAGGAGTGTCCTTAACAGTTGGTTAGGTCTGGCATAGATACATAGGAGACTACAAAAATCTCCAATTTATTAGTTCCAACCAGTTCCAACCTTCTATCAGTAAAATAGCCATGTCCTGTGAAGTCTGCTAAATGTGTATAGTTAACATTTATATTGACTTGTATAAGTTAAAACTGTAATATATTAAAACACATCATATTTAACAAAGCTATGCTGAAAGCTGTGGTTTTACAAGTAAGAAAACTGCTACCCATTATCAAGGTGCAGACTATACCCAGACTACAGTACTTATCAGGCAAAGTCAAGGCATAATAAACAATGACACTCAGTGATTTCAATGTTTTCTCTGACTGGAGTCACTCTCTTTTGGTCAAGGCCTTATATCTTCACCAGGCCACAACTCATCTCTACAGAGTTTGCCAGATGTCTATGGCTCCTTCATTTTGAAACACATCCCCAAACTGAACCCTCTAAATCTAATATTTATTTCATTATTGTCACGAAGTATCCTGCGACCTGTGCCCCGATCTGTGGATTTGACTGTATCCACCTGCCCCTGACCCGGCGCCATCCTCACCTCTCTCCAGGGCCAGCTCCCGTCCTCTGCTTCCCTGGCTGACCCGCTTCCATCTTCGGAGTTGCCTCTGCCATGCTCTGATTTTCCTTGATTTAAAGGGCTAGCGTGCCATCCTATTTACCTGCACCAAAGACAGTTCACCTAGGATTTCATCTAGCTCACTTCCCCTTTCCTCCTTGCCAGTTATTGTGTATATTTCCTGTGTGTGACTTTTGCCCGTGTTCCATATTTTTGGGTTCTGACCTTTGGCCTTGCGCTTCTGACTATTCTGTCTACCATCTGCTCTGCCCTATGCCTGTACCACCTGTATGCCTCTGCCCTATGCCTGTACCACCGACTACGTCTTGGCCTGTCACTCATGTACCTCATTGGCATCTCAGCCAGGGTAGTGACCTTGGAGTTCCCTGCAGCCAAGTCCATCCTGCCTTGCGGAGGGGGAGGGTGAAAACCATAAGCTCATTAGACTCCACTCCCTGGCATGGTTATTGCCACCTCTGACAATTATAATAGTGCTACACATGGTGATCCCTGAATAGAATAGCTTGACTCACTGGCCTCCCTAAAAATAGTAGTCCTACATGTTGAGTCCCTAAATAAATAAAATGGCCACAGTGTGCCTTAAAAATGTAATCAACACTGTGCCTCTGAATAAAGAATCCATCACACTGTACCCCCTGCATAAAAATATGTACCACACAACGCCCAGGAATACACTATGACGCTTGAATATAAGAATACATGATCACTCACACCCTAAACAAACAGAATTGCCACTCTGTGCTGCTTAAATCCCAGTTCCTGCCAGTAAAGAATATTCAGCTCTGGACAATCTCCTTGTGTCTTCTAGCTGCTGCCTAGGTGTCTTCTAGTTAGTCCCCTATTGAATACCACAGGTGGTATTTGAGGCAGGGAGTTAAGCAGAGCTCACATCAATGTTGTTGCAATATTTTTAATTGCATCCACATATTAAGTATGTACATACACAGCTCAGGAGAACTGGGGACAATTGTCAGAATTCCAGCCCTGAATATTCTCGTTGATCTACAATGTACCCAAACTTGTAATGGGCCCCACTTCACGTAGACCACCTTAAACTACATGTGAATTCATGCCGTAAAAAGCTCTCAGCACAGTTATTTGGGTCACTCTGCTTCCTTACCTTAAAGGGATACTACCATCAAAATTTTTCTTTTCACAGACAGTCTTGGAGCTCTGATAGTACAGCAGTGAGAAGATTGCTTGATGGTTGTTCTTTCAGGCCAGTCAGAGAAGTGTAAATATTATCAGCAGCACCTGATGAGTGTGAAGAAACCCCCTCCCCAGCACAGAAAAAGATTATCCTATTTCCTTTCATGCATTACTGGTGATTGCCTAAAGACCTAGTAATCTAATCTAATCTTATTATCGCTGGTGAGAGAACAATAGAGTAATCATTGTGTCATTACCTGATACTTGAAATGAGACTATATAGAGAGAAGCAGTAGCTGAAGTAAAGTGAAATTGGTCTGCCCCACCATTCAGAAACTTTAGGTCTAGCTAGAGGAGGACAATATTTTATGTGTAATTTTTAATTACATAGGACTGCAAAAATAAAAAAATATATATATTATCAAAAATTCTATTAAAAAATTGTTTTCCAGGAGTATTGTTTTTTTTCAACAAAAATGCTCCTTTTTGATGAAAGAGTCCCTTTAATTACCAGCAATGTGTATTTATGGAGTTGTCTTATCAGAAATATTCCCTTTCAAAATGTAGTCCTTGAGATAAGCCAATTGTCCCAGGTCCAGCTAATAGCATCTAATAGCTGATATTGACAGAAAAAACATAGCCAACCATGTATTTGCCCTGTAATGACCACAGTTTAGTATTAATATATCTGTGATGGTAGTCAAAGTTGGCGTCAGTTTACCAAAAGGGATTTACAAATGGTTCTCCATGTACATATACCCTGGTAGGGCACATGTACTAATTTGTTTTCAAAAGACATCTTCTTTAAAGTTCTACTTTTCCTTCCATTTTTCACAGTAAGCTGTAAATGCCCACGCACATGGGACTCCTTAGCTGCTTGGCACCATAGCAACTGCTATGTCTGATAGCCAGGTTGTAATCAAAAGACCATGATACTGAGAAGTCTCAAACTATCACCAGAAACTGCAAAACAGTATAAGCTTCTCACTTCCCTTGATCATTTGAATAACAGGAAGTTCTCAATTTAAAACTCCTGAAACTACAGTCACTTGATGAGCCAGCCATGCACTTACTTCTCAGGATCTACCTATGGAAGAAATCTAGGTCTTCAAAAAATCCTACAAATTACCCAGATTCATTGGACTTTGAATTAAAGAAATCAACACTATGAGGATATTAGTAATGGGAACATCTATCCTTGAGGAGAGCACCGAACGAACGCCTTGTAGAGTTTTTGTTTTGCCTTTTCGCACTCTACTAAGCATCTGCATATCACAAGGTTTTATGGGAAAGGGGCTGAGAAGCCCAAAGCGTCCTCTGTTGTATGTAACAAATCCTCAATTTGCTTTTGACCTACTAGGTCTTGAGAAAGCAAAAAGGATTTTAGCCAAGCCAGTATCTCTCATCTGCAGACAACGCTGTTTCGGGATTTTTGTCCCTCATCAGTGCAGAGCAGAGCAATACTAGCTGGCCTTGTTATATGCAGATGCTTAGTAGAGTGCGAAAAGGCAAAACAAATCTCTACACGCTGTTCGTTCGGTCCTCTCCTCAAGGAGAGATGTTCCCCTTCTTGAGCCACTTGATGCCTCCCACACAGCCAGCTAGTATCGCTCTGCTCTGCACTGATGAGGGACAAAAATCCCGAAACAGCGTTGTCTGCAGATGAGAGATACTGGCTTGGCTAAAATCCTTTTTGCGTTCTCAAGACCTAGTAGGTCAAAAGTAAATTGAGGATTTGTTACATCCAACAGAGGGCGCTGTGGGCTTAGCCCCATTCCCATAATGCATTGTGATATTAGTAATGTAATTGAAACTTCAAGTATAAGCCTGGAAGAGCAATAACTAAAGTGTATAATATAGATTCTACACAACACTTGTTATGGAGAGAATAGGAAACAGGTTATAGCTTCACTTTCAAGAGTATTGCAAATGAAAATGACCTTACATTGACTGTTATATTTTTCTCTCTTTATCTGTAAACTGACTAATGAAAAGAAGGCTGGCCCATTACATGAAACATTTCCCAGTGTCTCTGCCTATAACAAAGCCTCTTTTTTCTGTTCTTCCTGAACACAGCATGGTGCCATCCATGTATTATAATTTGAAAGGCACAAAATTTGCATCACTTGATTTGCTGTCACCACAAAAAAGCATTATTATTGTGATTTTTTTTTTTTTTACTAAATAAACATGGCCCATTCAAAACTGCAATGACTACAAGTATATTTTGTGTTGCTTATCATATGTGACCTGGGTATATATTACAGTTAGTGTGTTATTCAGAAAAAAAGAATATCTTGCCGTTAACTATAATACAAAGGGTATAAAAGCTGAAAAGTTGTGTTATCTTTAATAATACAGATTTTCATTCAATATCTGTGGGGTTGTAGAAATTGAGATTTGCAAATCTTTTTTGTCGGAGGGCTTACATATGCTAAAACTGTAGCATCACATCATAACTTCAAAGCCATAAAGTGTTAAAGTTCAAGTATTTTTGCCTAGAAAATGGTGCTGTCTTTCATTCAAAATGATTTACAGTTGATACCAGAGGTTTCCATACACTATATAAAAAGACACTTATGCATGTTTTTCTCACTATCTGACATGAAATCAGAATAACCTTTACCTGTTTTAGGTCAATTAGGAACCAAAATTATTTATATTTGCCAAATGCCAGAATAACGAGAGAGAGAATTGTTTAAGGCATTTTGATTACTTTCTACTTTACATACACGAGGATTACCATGCCTTTACACAATTTGGGACAGCCCATATGATGATGTCATGTCTTTGAAAGCTTCTGATTTATTGGCAACATCTGAGTTAGAGACACATTTGTGGATGTCTTTTAATTCACACCAGAAACACACTGCTTCTGTGTGTAACATCATGGGAAAGTCTAAAGAAATCAGCTAAGATATCAGGAAGAGAATTGTGGACTGGATCATCCATGGGTGCAACTTCCAGATACCTGAGGGTGCCTCATTCATCTGTACAGACAAGTATACACAAGTACAAACAAGATAGGAATGTCCAGCCATCATACCACTCATGAAGGAAAAAGGTTCTGTGTCTCAGAGATGAATGTGCTTTGGTCCAACTTTTGCATATCAACTCAAGAACAAAAGCCCTTGTGAAGATGCTAGTGGAAGCTGGTAAGATTGTGTCACTATCTACAGTTAAACAAGTACTGTATCAAAATGGGCTGAAAGGCCACTCTGCCAGGAAGAAGCCATTGCTCCAAAAGAAACATGTAAAAGCCAGATTAATGTTTGCAAATGCACACAGGGACAAAGACCTACATTTTAGGACACGTCCTAAAAATGGAAATGGATCTTCCAAATGAACAATGTCCCGAAGCAGATTGCCAAACTGGTTACAAAGTGGCTTAAGGATAACCAAGTCAATGTTTTGTAGTGGCCATCACAAAGCCCTGATCTCAATCCTATTGAAAATGTATGGGCAAAGCTGAAAAGGCAGGTGCGAGCAAGGCAACCTACAAACATTGCTCCATTACACCAGTTCTGTCAGGAGGAATGGGCCAAAATTCCTACCAACTTTTGTGGGAAGCTTGTGAAAGAATATCTAAAATGTTTGACCCAAGTCATAAAGTTTAAGGGCAATGCTACCAAATACTAATGAAATGTACATAAATTTTCGACTTTGCAGAAAGTAATAAAAATGCCTTAAGAAATTCTCTCATTATTCTGGCATTTGGCAAACATAAATAATTTTGGTTCCTAATTGACCTAAAACAGGTAAGGTTCATTCTGATTTCATGTCAGATAGTGAGAACAACATGCATATGTGGCTTTTTATATAGTGTATGGAAACTTCTGGTTTCGAGTGCATATGCAACAGCCATAATAATAAGAAACTGATGAGTCAACCATATAAATCAGTATTTTTTTGTTTTTCAAAGTTACGGAAATTTCTTCAAGTACAAATGACAGCATGTAAGATGGCATGAAGCACAGGTATATTAGTCATCGAATTCTAAGGAGCTACAATCCTGGAAAGCTCTTTGTCACAGCAAGAGATATGGAGTTGTTATATAATGCTATTCCCTGTATGAATATATATATATATATATATATATATATATATATATATATATATATATATATATATATAGTGACAACTGGCATTAGTTCGGCCACCATCTTGAATCAGCTCAGGGGGACTTAACTCATGGGATCACGTCTTTGGTAAACGGTTAATGACACACAACAAAAGGTCACTCCGACACCGGGCTGTACGTTGAAACTGGCCTCAGCCAAAAACGCTTTTACTGGTTCACTGGTTCCTGGCTTCTCTCAGGCCTCTGGGGCAAGAGCTTCCCTCCAGCTTCTCTTCTGCTCCACTCTCAGGTAGCAGACCATGCCCTCCCGCCCGAACACCTGCAGGTCCAGGCCTTTTAAAACCCTTTTATAACCCCTCCAAGGACCTGCCAAAACCTGGCTTGGAACACGGGGACAGCCACCCACGCACCACTATAGTTGTCCTGAAAAAGCCACCGAGACCAGGTCCTCTATGGTGCATCTGCAGCAGGTCTCCGGCTACACACCCTCTAGTGGCAGAAACATGCGACTACCAGTGGTCGCTCTGCCACTTAGCCCCCCCCTTTTGATAAAGGCCATAGGACTTTGTCACCTTGTACCTTCCTCCAGGGTCCATGCTTCTACACATCTCCCCTACATCATCAGGGGCAGCAGCTAGGTTGTACCCATACAGCTCAGCCGTGGGCTCATACCATGCATTCACCCTACAATGGGCAGCAGATAGTTTATAGCCACTTTCTACAGGTGGCACAACCCATGCACGCTATGTAACATGGATGTCATCTTCAGCACGCATGCTGGCATTCACAGGGCTACTATTGACAACCCCAATACCAATGTTATCATCTAGTAGCCTTCTTCCACATACAGACTACCTTGGCATTGTGCCCACTGGGCAGTGTCTTCACTATTTTGGGTCTCATAGAAACAAAAGACACCTGGTTGGACCCTACAACCATACTAGTATCACCAGAAGCTGTAATGACAGTACTCCTCTCAGGTTTGCTATCCACAATGACCCCTAGGAGTGCACCTGAGCCAAAACCTTCTGCAAGATTATAATGAGACCCAAACTTCTCTTCATCTCAAGGTCTCTGGCCCTCAATGATCATCTCCTGCCCCTTAGGGTCAACTATATCCTCTAAATTCTCTGGACCCTGAAGTTCTGCCTCTTGGCTACTAGCTGTCACCTGGATTCTACCAGAGGAAATCTGGTCTACCTCAGTGATGATAGCATTACATGGTGCTTCGCTCGTGCTAGAGGACACATTCCCCTGTTCACACCTCTGCTTACCGGCTCTAGCAGCAGACCCTCTGCAGGAATGTGTGGAAAGGTTTCCTTCACATCACCTGTAACTGCTTCTAAGGGAGAACTTTCAGCCTCTATCAGGGCCTGAACTGCATCTTGCACACCATCAAGTTTGCTATGGCAGTCAAGTCAATGGCAGACCTATTTACAAATAGGACATCAGTCATCATAGCAGACAGGCCATCTTTATGGTTCTCCTACTCATACACCAAACTGACTGTGTTCACATTAGGCAACTAATTTTTAACACCAGTAGGTGCAGCGGACATCTGGCTGCTAATAGCACCCACCTGTAGGTGGCCACAAACCACAGCACATACCACCTCCATGATACTACTACTATTTTTGTCTAGGGAAAACAGTCATTTCCTCAGAACCAGGCACGACTTTACCATCTGAGGATTCAAACCCGCTCACCTGCCCCTCACTAGCGCCTGAGCAAACCTCCTTTGCTGGCTCTAGCAGCTCACATTTTCCATCACTATCGTCACTGCAGTCTTTGTGACTATTGCAGTAAAAGTGACATGAAATATAGCAGACATTGGAGCAAGTGACCGAAGCTCTGTGGTGTCACAATCACCATCCTAGACCTCCCTCTCTAGAATACACTGCTCAGGGATGCACACAGAATCTGCCTCAGCAAACATTTTAACCACCATCATCCTGACACTGTAGCTTTGACACACTACAGCGTCCACTCCACCACTGAAATGGAGATTCTTCACAGAGTTTTTTTTCCTCTTGATAAATAACTGGCACATTCACACTTATAGTCTCCTCATACATAGCAGCAGAGCCATCATTTCCAAGGTTTGCCTTCTCCCTTTCAGGCAAAACACTGGCCGTGTTTACAGTACACAACTCAATCAACTTTCCAACACCAGCAGAACACTCCTTATTGCTACTGTGGTCCACATCAGCTCCGCAGGGAGCTGTATTGACAGCGGAGCTCTCAGGAATACTATCAACCCCCAGACATACATCACCTGCTCTCATTGTGCTATTACCAGCCCTGACCTCTAGGGGTACACTAAAGCTAATTCCCTCTGCTTGTCTGGCTGCAGTGTTTTTAGCGGCCAGTTCACACAGGCGCGCAGTAACTGGAGCCAACTCTGTCACATAGCTAATATCCCCCTGCTCAGGCTGTGTGACCTGGTCATGGAACACAGGCATATTTGTCCCATTAGTAACATTTTCAATAGACACCATTGCATGTAACGCACCAAGTCCATCAGAATCTCCAAGTCCACATATCACAGTCCCACTGCTCTCAGGACTATTCCGGTTTTGCAGCATAACTTGACCTCCGTTTACCCAAGCCATGTCCTCATATAAATTATGCACATGTTTAACAGTCTCAAAACTTGTGTCACCAGTAACAGGAACAGTCTTACCCCATGCTAGTAGGGGCTCAAACCTGGGATGATGTAATTGTGTATTTGGACATCTCTTGGGGACCGTCCACATCAAACAAGAGTGGCATTTCACCCACCAGCAACTCTCGGGCTCGGGGCTGCATCCTCTCTGGCCTCCTGGACAGAGGACATTGCGGTGCACAGCTGCCTGCTTGGTGGCGTCTCCAACAGTGCTCCTCTTTCTGGACCGTAGCAGCTACTCTGTGCCGCAGAGGCTGGTTGCCTCTAACAACCGGATTCATGCCTCTAGTTTGCTGGGACTTGGAACCCAGGGCCTCTTGGAAAAAGGATATCTTCTCTAGCACATCTTCACCTGCAGGCATCCACTGTACCATTTGGGTGGTTTATCCTTGGCAACTGTTTTTCTCACCATTTCTTATGGACTCACAGCCGGCAAGACTGCTTTGACTGTGGTAAGTCCACCATCCCCAGACCGCTGAGTCTTGTGTATCATGGCTTTTAGTGTCTGCTGCTGTGCCTAAAATTGTGCCTGAAGCTGATGGCTGTCCTCCCATATTTTGGCAGTCAGCTGCTCAGTTTGTTGTTTCACCTGCATCAACTTGGCGAGCAGCTCCTCCATGGCAAAATGAATTTCAGGCACCAGCACCAAAGTCCTTTCAGACAGCACAGTCTCTGTACTGGGGTTTGTCCCCCTTTAAGCAACAGTCTCTTTTATTAGTACTTCACAATCAGGCCTCTGGCCCTTTAAATCTTACTGCAGCAAGACTTTATGCGTCTTTACAAGCACCACTTAGTGCCGACACTATGTCAAACTTGCCCGCATCCGGGGGTCTTAACTCACAGGATCGCAGTCTTTGGTAAACGGTTAATGGCACACATCAAAATGTCACTCTGACATCGGGCTGCACGTGGAAACTGTCCTCAGACAGTTTTGTTCCTCAAACAGGATAAGTGCAGGAAAACAAATACAAAACTCTAAACAAAATCCTTGACCGTCTAGCCACTGACTACACACACACAGTCCCTCTCTACTTGGCGTCTGGACCTAACATCCAGCACCCCCAAAACACTTACCAGTCTCCACTGGTTCCCAGCTTCTCTCAGGCCTCTGGGGGAAGAGCTTCCCTCCAGCTCCTCCTCTGCTCCCCTCTCAAGTAGCAGACCACGCCCCCCCCAAACACCTGCAGGCCCAGGCCTTTTATAACCCCTCCAGGGACCTGCCAAAACCTGGCCTGGAACACGGAGACAGCCACCCACCCAACACTATAGCTGTCGCGAAAAAGCCACCCCATACATAGCCGCTTTGCATCTATTGTACCTGCTATTGCAAGTGTCGGTAACCTAGCGTCACTGACCCAACATAGGTGGCCTTTCCCCACCAAGACCAGGTTCTCAGTGGTGCATCTGCAGGTGGTCTCCGGCTGCACACCTTCTAGTGTCAGAAACATGCGACTACCAGTGGTCGCTCTGCTACAATATTATATATATATATATATATATATATATACACACACACACACACACACAAACATATGAATATATACACACACAAACTATCTCAAAGAAGGAGTATGATATACAGGAGTTAGGAAGTTGGCGCTCTACACTAATAATAAAAAGTGTATAGCTATAAGTTATTGATCAAATGATCACAATATTTATTTTATATGCAATAAAAAAATGAATAAATAACCATTTGGGGAAATAAAACAAATTACAAAAATAGGGACTGTTTTGCCAGCAACACTTGGCCAGGCTCGTGTATGTACAGTAATACTGTTTTGCAGGTGTTTTAAAAAGAAACAGGGGGGGGGAGTGGCGCTACAGGACCGTTCCGTAGGAGCTGTCTTGGGGGAATAGTAGACCAAAGTTCCAAAAACTACATTAACAGTTTTACAAACAGTTTTATATGCCATTAAAACATACAGTGGTGGCCAAAAATATTGGCACCCCTGCAATTCTGTCAGATAATCAGTTTCTTCCTGAAAATGATTGCAATTACAATTTTTTGGGTATTATCTTCATTTAATTTGTCTTCAATGGAAAACCTCAAAAAGAATGGTCATAAATCCAAATTGGATATAATTCCACACCAAACATAAAAAAGGGGGTGGACAAAAGTATTGGCACTGTTTGAAAAATCGTGTGATGCTTCTCTAATTTGTGTAATTAACAGCAGCTGTAACTTCCGTGTGGCACCTAACAGGTGTTGGCAATAACTAAATCACACTTGCAGCCAGTTGACATGGATTAAAGTTGACTCAACCTCTGTCCTGTGTCCTTGTGTGCACCACATTGAGCATGGAGAAAAGAAAGAAGACCAAAGAACTGTCTGAGGACTTGAGAATCCGAATTGTGAGGAAGCATGAGCAATCTCAAGGCTACAAGTCCATCTCCAAAGACCTGAATGTTCCTGTGTCTACCATGCACAGTGTCATCAAGAAGTGTAAAGCCCATGGCACTGTGGCTAACCTCCCTAGATGTGGACGCAAAAGAAAAAATTGACGAGAAGATTTCAAACGCCAAGATTGTGTGGATGGTGGAAGATAAAGAACCTCGACTAACATCCAAACAAGTTCAAGCTGCCCTGCAGTCCGAGGGTACATCAGTGTCAACCCGTACTATCCGTCGGCGTCTGAATGAAAAGGGACTGTATGGGAGGATACCCAGGAAGACCCCACTTCTTACCCCGGGACATAAACAAGCCAGGCTGGAGTTTGCCCAAACTTACCTGAGAAAGCCTAAAATATTTTGGAAGAATGTTCTCTGCTCAGATGAGACAAAAGTAGAGCTTTTTGTGAAAAGGCATCAACATAGAGTTTACAGGAAAAAAGAAAAGAAAAGAACACGGTCCCTACAGTCAAACATGGCGGAGGTTCCCTGATGTTTTGGGGTTGCTTTGCAGCCTCTGGCACTGGGCTGCTTTACCGTGTGCATGGCATTATGAAGCCTGAAGACCACCAACAAATTTTGCAGCATAATGTAGGGCCCAGAGTGAGAAAGCTGGGTCTCCCTCAGAGGTCATGGGTCTTCCAGCAGGACAATGACCCAAAACACACTTCAAAAAGCACTAGAAAATGGTTTGAGAGAAAGCCCTGGAGACTTCTTAAGCGGCCAGCAATGAGTCCAGACCTGAATCCCATAGAACACCTGTGGAGAGATCTCAAAATGGCAGTTTGGAGAAGGCACCCTTCAAATCTCAGGGACCTGGAGCAGTTTGCCAAAGAAGAATGGTCTAAAATTCCAGCAGAGCATTGTAAGAAACTCATTGATGGTTACCGGAAGCGGTTGTTTGCAGTTATTTTGGCTAAAGGTTGTGCTACCAAGTATTAGGCTGAGGGTGCCAATACTTTTGTTTGGCCCATTTTTGAAGTTTTGGGTGAAATGATCAATGATTTGATTTTTGTCTCATACTGTTTTGTGTTTTTTCATTTCAAGCAAAATAAATGAATATATTAATACCAAAGAATTTCTGATTGCAATCATTTTCAGGAAGAAACGGAGTATTTTCTGACAGAATTGCAGGGGTGCCAATACTTTTGGCCAATACTGTATTGTGGATTTAACATGTTAAAATCTAAAGTATTTTAAAGAAAAACAGATGTAAAGAAATGACATTATTACGTTCTGCCTGTTGGATAGTTAAAATGCACTCTTGACACTGCTGAGTGTTTGAAAGCTGATTAGGCTGTGTGCGTCTCATTCACGGGGTGAGGAGTTGCATCGCCAGTATCAGTCACCGTGAGCCTCAGGTACCAGCATGGCCAGTTGGAATGGAAGGCGGAAAGATGATGCAGGTAGCAGATAGCAAATAGCAAGAACAGGAACTGGTATGGTACAACGGTATGGGTAAGGGCATGATCGCTATATATGTATTTTTTATTCTATATAAAGAATTTCTTGTTTGGTATAATCGCTATGCATATTTTCGATTTTCTGTAAAAGATTTCTTGTTTGGTATGAAAAAAAATACGGAATGGGGTAGTAAAATATGAACTGAAGAGGTTACAAGCCACCAATATGGAGAACATGGTTAGGAGATACGGGGATACTAGAAACTCAAGTCTCTATAAATATATTTAAATTATAAACGTTAATATGTGCATAGATACATGTTGTGACATATGACTAAAAAGAATACTGCTATTCCCTGATTCATCATTGTGACAATGGAACAAATCAATAGCTTGCGTTGTGGGACAAAGGAGAGAGGGTTATAAGTAGAGATGGGTGAATTTCTCAAAAATTCGATTCGGTGACTTCGCTGAATTTTCCGACAAAATTTGTTTTGGTCCGAATTGCGTTAAAAAACAGTTATTTCCAGGCTGCACAGAGCCTGCAGGGTGCTGTACAACGTTGTGCCATGCTTAAATATGCAGAGGGAGCTTGGTTTGGTCTTCATACAATGTTGTGTTTTAGTATGACACGCAGATGACTGCCGCCGCTCTTAGAATCGCTTCACTATAAAATTCCCTGGGCACTTAAGAGGGCAAAACTGACCAAAAAACTCAAGCGGGAATGTAGCCTGATAAAGTCATGGCAGCGACAGCTGGAAAAAAACAAGCTGAGGGCTCAGGTGGCAACATCAGTGACAGAGTGTGGAGGTGACGGCGGCAGCCACAGCAGCAGGAGGGCAGAGAGTCGCACAATGACACGGTGTGGAGGTCACAGCAGCAGCCACAGCAGCAGCATGAGGTCAGAGAGTGGTACAATGACATTCTGGAGGTGGAAAAACAGGAGTAGGCCACAGAGTGGCACAATGACACAGTGTGGAGTCAGGCACACAGCATGAGGCAGACAGTGCACAATGACACAGTGGGAGGGCACGCAGCCACAGAAAGCATGAGGTCAGACAGTGGCACAATGACACAGTGTAGAGGTCACAGCAGCAGCCACAGCAGCAGCATGAGGTCAGAGAGTGGTACAATGACATTCTGGAGGTGGAAAAACAGGAGTAGGCCACAGAGTGGCACAATGACACAGTGTGGAGGTCACGGCAGCAGCCACAGCAGCATCATGAGGTCAGGCAGTCGCACAATGACATTCTGGAGGTGGCAAAACAGTAGTAGGCCACAGAGTGGCACAATGACAGAATGTGGAGGTGACGGCAGCAGCCACAGCAGCAGCATGAGGTCAGAGAGTGTCACAATGACATTCTGGAGGTGGCAAAACAGGAGTAGGCCACAGAGTGGCACAATGACAGAGAGTGGAGGTCACGGCAGCAGCAGAATGAGGTCAGACAGTGGCACAATGACATTCTGGAGGTGGCAAAACAGTAATAGGCCACAGACTGGCACAATGACAGAGTGTAGGTCATGGCAGGAGCAACAGCATGAGGTCAGAGAGTAGCACAATGACAGGGTGTGTAGGTGACTGCAGCAGCAACAACAGCAGCAGCAGCATGAGGTCAGAGAGTGGCACAATGATACAGTGTGGATGTCACGGCACCAGCAACAGCAGCATGAGGTCATAGAGTGGCACAATGACAAAGTGTGGAGGTGGGTGGCAATACCAGTCCCTGGTAAAGATGGTTGGTAGTAGATGGAGAAACTGGCAGCAGATGTGTGGCATCAGGCGGGTGGCAGCATCAGAATAGTGGCTGAGGCAGGTAGTTTGAACCCAGACTCATTTCTCACAGTTTGGGTGAGGCGTCATGGCTGATGTAGTCTGACCACAATAATGCAAAGTTTAGGACTCCTTATTTTCCAAACAGTTAAAGAACCGCATGTATATAGAGTGTAATCCAGGCTCCTTCAATGCCTGACTTCAGTCATATATACGGCAATACACTCCCGTTGTTATGAAACAAATTGTATCCTTTATTAGGCTTCTTCCTGAGCCACACACTTGTAAAAATATACTAAGTGACAAAACGATATATACAAGATAAAAACACTTGCGGTTCTGCGATCTCCAATTCAGGAGTATCCTTGTAGCGAAATTTCCTTATGACTTTAGGCAAAGCCTATAGCGAGGAGAAGTTTTCAGTCCTGATACAGCATGTCCATGTGTTCAGGTGTTAGCAACAAGACGCAACGTTTCGGGGCTGATGCCTGAGGAAGGGGCGGAGCTATGAGCTTTGCCTAAAGCCATAAGGACATTCCGCTACAAGGATACTCCTGAATTTGGAGATCGCAGAACCGCAAGTGTTTTTATCTTGTATATATCGTTTTGTCACTTAGTATATTCTTACAAGTGTGTGGCTTAGGAAGAAGCCTAATAAAGGATACAATTTGTTTCATAACAACGGGAGTGTATTGCCGTATATATGATGTAGTCTGACGCCTAAGGCATTGGTGTGTGGAAATCCTGGCCAATCCACGCCTGATTCATCTTGACAAAGGTCAGTCATTCCACATTTCCCATGGACAAGCGGGTTCTCCTTGGGGTAACGATGGCCCCCGCCACACTGAACACCCGCTCTGATGCCACACTACTGGCCGGGCATGACAGCTTCTCCACTGCAAACTCGGCAAGTTGCGGCCACACATCCAGTTTGGCTGCCCAGTAGTCCAGCGGATCTTCTAACTGGGGTGGCAGAGTGCTGTCCAAGTAGGCCACAACCTGTTGGTTCAGGGTCTGCTCCAGGACCTGCTGCTGCTGGCGACTGCCCTTCTCACTAGGCGGGTGAAGGAAGCTACTCATCAGTGACTCCAGACGTAGGGTGCTGCTGCTGGAGCTGGGACTGCACCTCCCCCCCCCCACCTCCCCCCTGCAGCCGCGGCAGTAGTACGTGAGCACTGAAGAACCCCCCGGTCAGAACTGTCAGAGGAGGGACGATGCCACACATAGGCAGCGGTCAACTGGCTACGGACGATTTCCCTATAGTATTTGAGTTTGTCCTCCCTCTCAGCAGCTGGGAAAAAGGCTCCCATTTTGGACCGGTAGTGAGGGTCCAATAGGGTGGAGAACCAGAAGTCATCCCTCTCCCGGATGTTGACTATTCGGCTGTCACTAGCTAGGCAAATCAACATGCTGCGGGCCATCTGCACAAGTGACTCCGAGGGGCTCCCTGCCTCCATCTCCACTGTATATTGCCACGGTGCTTGCGGGTCATCTGCCTCGTCTTCCTCATCTCCATCTACCTCCTCCAGCTGCTCCTGCTCCTCCTCTCTTGTCACCTGGGTAGAAAATCCACTCATTTCACCAGACAATGCTTCTGCTCCAATGTCCTCCTCCTCCTCCATTTCAGTCCCCACCGGACTCATGTGGCCGCGAGATGTAGTCGCCACATCTCCAGTCCCCTGCCCAAACAGATTTTTCAGCATCTGTTCCAGGACATGAAGCAGTGGAATGACGTTATTCATCCCGTAGTCCTGGCAACTGACATATAACGTCGCCTCCTCGAATGGCCTCAACAAACGGCAAGTGTCACACATGAGCTGCCACCGGCTGACATCAAAGTTACACAGGGGAGTACTCCTGTCCGCGTGGATCATTTAAAAATCATTAATAGCCTTTCTCTGTTCATACAGTCGGTCCAACATGTGCAGGCTGGAATTCCAACGGGTGGAAACATCGCATATCACAGTGTGTTGGGGGAGGCCGTTCTGCCACTGAAACTCGAGGAGGGTGTTCCTGGCTTTGTAGGAATGGATGTAGTGCATGCACAGTTTCCTGGCCATTTTCAGAATCTTCTGAAGATCGTGGAAGACTTCAGGAACCTTTTCACAACCAGATTGAACACATGCGCCATGCAGGGCGCATGGACCATCCCTCCTCAGTGCAGCGAGGACACCATGTTACTCCCATTGTCCATCACCATGGTTCCGATTTGCAGTTGGCACGGAGAAAGCCACACCGATTTCTTGCTGCATGACGCGGAGCAGTTCCTCCCCTGTGTGACTCCATACGCTGAGGCAAGGCAGGTGTAGAACTGCGTGACACATGTAGTATGATGGAGCAGTACATGTGGAGGCTGAGATGGTGGTGGAGGAGGAGGCGGACATTGGCGCAGGAGCCGCAGTTTGACAACGTGGAGGAGAAAGCAGCGTCTCCTGTCCAAGTTGTTGGTGTGCCTGGGCAGGAAGCACATTCACCCAGTGGGCTGTATAGGACCTGTAGTGGCCCTGACCGTAGTTACAGCTCCAGACGTCCGCGCTGCCGTGCACCTTGGAACAAACCGATAAGCTCAAGGACTGGCCCCACCTTCTGTTCTACATATTTATGAAGTGCTGGTCTTGCCTTTTTGGAAAAGAAAATTACGGCTTGGAACTCTCCATCTCGGCTCGGCACAAGCCATTAGTTCTCTGAACGGTGCAGAGTCCACCATTTGGAAAGGGAGGGACTGCAGTACCAACAACTTGGACAGGAGCACGGTCAGTTTCTGCACCTTAGGATGGTTGGACGCATACTGTTGTCTCTTAGCAATCGCTTCGCTGAACGACTGCTGGTGCCATGAGTAGCGAGGAGCAGGAACATTTGGACCGGGAGATGAGGGCCCAAAGAGAACTCTTTCTGCAAGGGTGGTGGAGCCTTGACTGGCTGCAATTGCATGCATGCCACTGGGCGCTGCTGCTGCTGCTGCTGTGGCGGCAGGATGGACCACCACATCTGAGCCACGTTTCTCCCAGGCAACCGGATGGTGACGCTGCATGTGTTGACGCAGGGCTGTGGTGCCAACGTTAGCTCCCTGGCCACGCTTCACTTTCTGCCCACAGATTCTACATATACACATATTTGGCTCCTCGGTGTCTTAGCAAAGAACTGCCACACCGCGAGTTAGCTAAATTTTACCGCCAACGCTCGCACTGAGTGATACTACCAAACCCGCTGCCTAGCTGAGCCCCTGTGCGCTACATTTCTTGGACCTGCGAAGCGGGTTTTCTACCCCCTGGCCGCTTGGCTCCCACCTCCACACTGCTGCTACCCTGCTGACTCATGGCCACACAACCCACTTGCTGGCCTGCGCCGCTGCCTGACACGCAAGCTGACGCCTCTTCTCCTGACGATGATGAAGCCCTTGCTTCACCGGCTCCCAAGTGCGGTCGGCTACATCATCATCGATTTGTGTTTCATCGTCACTGCTGCCCTCATCACCGGTCTTGGTATGCAGAGGGCTGACTCCTCACAAAAATGATCTCCCATGCCACTCTCCACATCTATACTTTCCCGGGCCCCTATGCAAGAAGCAGGGGATAGTGGCCCCATTTCTTTGTTGCCAAGTAACTGCTGACTGCCCTCCTCAAATTGTTCATCCTCGCTGTATAGTGGCGCTGAGTCCAGACCACATAGTAGATCTCTGGCTGAGGGAACCGGATGGGACAGAGGCGGTTTGAGGACAGGTGAGGTCCGCTGACCCGCTCCCGGGCCATGCCAACTAAGGGTTGTGTCTGACATTCCCACCGACTCTTGGCTGGGGTTGTCAGATGTCATTTGGGAGGAAGTGGATGACCTAGTCAACCAATCAAAAACCATTGGGTTGCTGAACAACACATGGCCGCTAGATGACAGCGGCAGTTGTGGCCTCACCGAGTGACCCCTGCTGCAACGTCCCCTTGCTGTGCTGCGACCTTGGCCTGGAATGTTTGTGCCTCTGCCACTCGCAGGTGAAGAGCCTGCCACCTCTCTGTCTGACATACTGTTTGTTCTAAAATGTACAGACACTGTTTGATGAAGATATCTGTATATGATAAATACACACCCTGTATTTGACTCCAAATGAACCCACTAAGAAGCTTGGGTAACCCTTGGATATAAATTGTGCTCCACAAATGGGCAGGAAAAATTGACTTGTATGTGCTGTTTAAAAACACTGTGTATTTTACTGAATATAAAAGCACAAACAGGCTTAATTAACCTTCGGTTATGAATTATGCTACAGGCAAAATTTCTTCTTTGGAGGTGAAAAAGAACGTTTCTTTTAGTCATCACAACAGCAGAACAACGCTTAATTAACCCCTGGATGTAAATTGTGCAAAAGAAATGAGCAACCAAAAATTACCAGCTTTGTAGCGTGTTAAAATCGCGTGTATTTTACGGTACAC
Source organism: Phyllomedusa bahiana (assembly GCA_025379985.1). Taxonomy (NCBI): domain Eukaryota; kingdom Metazoa; phylum Chordata; class Amphibia; order Anura; family Hylidae; genus Phyllomedusa; species Phyllomedusa bahiana. The sequence goes on along the minus strand of JAODAL010000073.1, from coordinate 58,965 downwards.
AACAACAAAAAACTTGTAATTAACCTTCGGTTATGAATTATGCTACAGGCAAAATTGCTTCTTTGGCGGTGAAAAAGAATGTTTCTTTTAGTGACCACAACAGCAGAACGCTTAATTAACCCCTGTATCTAAATGCGCAAAAGAAATGAGCAACCAAAAATTAAGTGGTATTTGGATTGTAAAAACGCTGTTTCTTTAAATGAACAGGCTTAGATCACCCTTGGATATTCAATGTGCTGTGAGCAGATAGCATTAAAATGTATATGCAGCTGCATTGGACGCACACTGGACTTCAGTTCCAATACCCCACAAAATCAGAATTAGAACGTAAGAGAAGCAGTCTCTGAGACAAGCTGAGACACCCCCAAAAATCGCTGTATAAAAGTGGAGTTTTTTTTGTATCAGCTATCATAAGCAGCCGCGGGCAGCACTTCCCTATACAGCACAGTGAGAGCGGTTGAGCTCCCAGCGTCGCACCGGACTTATATAGTGCCCGGGGCCGGTCACAGAATCCAGCCGGTCTCTGATTGGCTTAAACTCTGCACATGTCATGCAGGCTATGCCCTTCTTCCTCCAGAGTTCTTTGCCCCATGTAACGCCATGTGCTCGCAACCATTTTATCAATCAAAAGCACGCTTCGTTCCCGCGAAGCACCCCAAACTTCGACTTCGTTCAGAATCGAAGTTTTTCTGAAATTCTAAACAAATTCCACTTCGTTAGAATCGATTCGCCCATCTCTAGTTATAAGTACGCTGAAACATTACCATTTGGTGACTGTGTTTGCCCAAGCAAAACCACCTGGGATGAGATTCTGACATACCTTTATTTTATTTTGGAGGCCTGTTGCACCAACCCCATTGGATGGACTTTTAAAAATACCCATTTTAAATAAAAGGGTGATACTACTATCACTGTGCTATCCAGGCATCAGGACTACGTTCATTTCTAAGTATGTCAAAAAAAAGCCTGCTGCCTTGAAACCTTGACATAGAAAATAGGATACATGTTTCTTCTGCTTTTCACTAGTTCTGGTCTCTTTCTTGTCACACAGCCTGTGGATTATTTCCCTCTCCTCACCTATCAACTATTTCCAGTCTTGCCTTTATTTCCACCTGATCCCACTCCTGTCTCTGTGCTTACCACTTTATATCATTCTCCTATGATTGCATTTACTGATTTTTCAGCCATAACTATATTTATACTCCTGTATATGAGACCTATCTGAAAAGATCTGTGTTTTTCTATTGTCTATTTCTGTGTCAAGCGTGAAACTATACTACACACTGAATTAACTGGTAAAGAAGCATTTGACCTTTCTTATAATTCCATGTGTACGTATAGGTATGTTCTAGAACCGGCATACATGCCAACTCTCCCGATTTGGGCGGGAGGTTCCCGCAAATGGGGGTCAGCACCCGCCCCCCCGGATGGGTCATTGAACCTCCCACAGGCAGTTGGGGGGGGGGGTTCTTTAAATGAACGCGGCACCGGAGTAGTGTCAGGATGCTGCTCCAGCGCCACCAGGGCCGTTCCTATGGGTGGGCGAGTTGGGCTGCACACGTCGTGCAGCTGCTCGTACTGGGAGGAGGCAGGAGGGGGTCGTTCCCCTCCTGCCTTCTCCCTTTTATGTACAGCGCTCGGCGAGAGCTGTATATACAGATCAGCGTCTCAGGGGGTGTGGTGCATGGCTGTACTCTCTCCCCCTGCGATGCTGAGTCTCCTCGTTCACCAGCTCCAGGACCCGGCCACGCTGCAGTGAACCTGGTGAGGTAAGTAGCTTTTATTATTTTATTTTTATTAGCTATGGGGGGCACTACCTGGCTATAAGGGGCTACTACCTGGCTATAAAGACCTACTACCTGGTTATAAGGGGCACTACCTGGCTGGTGGGGGTACTACCTGGCTATAAGGGGCTATTACCTTGCTCTAAGGGACACTACCTGGCTAGTGTGGGTTGCTACCTTACTATAGGGGGCACTACCTGGTTATAAGGGGCACTACCTGGCTATGGAGGCAGCCACCTGACTATAGGGGCTACTTCTTAGCTAAAGGGGACAACAACATGGTTAGTGGGGGGAGCTACCTGGCCAGACGGGGCGACTACCTGGCTAGTGGGGGCAACAACCTGGTTATCTGGGGCTACTACCTGGTTAGAGGGGGCATCTACCTGGTTACAGGGTTCAAATAACTACCTACAGGGGCCTATATAACTGCATAGTAGGGACCTATCTTTCTACTTGTTGGGAGGCCTATATAGCTACCTATCTACTTAATAGGGGACCAAGATACCTACCTATTGGGGGGAATTTAACTCTACCTACCTAATGGGTACTATACACCTACCTAATTGCACCTACATACTGTCTTAGGAAATTTAACTACTGCCTATACTAGTATACAAAACAAGACTAAAACATGGTGCACACATGGGAGCCCTATAGCCATTTGGGGGCACTTTTACTGTTGGGGGCACAAGGGGGTCATTATTACCATTTGGAGCACTATAGATGGGGAGTTTGTATAGAGATAGGAATTAGTAGCAACGTGCTGATAAAGTGAGAAGTCTAAGATGTTTGTTTTGTACCATCTACAGTGAAGAGTCGTAGCCGGGAGAAGACGTCATGGCGGTCTGGGACAGATGGAGAAGAAGAAGAGAAAAACTATTCAGAGACGTTTTCTGTAAGTGCCTGGATGTAACTTTACTTATATGTCTGCAGAGCCTGTGTACAACTGGTATCTAGCACTGTATGGTCACTGTATGGTGGTATATACAGTCTGTAGAGCCTGTGTACACTGGTGTCTACCTCTGCATGGTCACTGTATGGTAGAAATATTGGTTGTAGTGTAATGGTTTAGGTTCAGGCACAGTTTGGCGTTATCTCCCAGCTCGCCTGGCTGCTGAATAGGCTATCCAACAGTCCAGGAAAGCTGGTTGATGCCAAAACCCTAATTTAGCTTTCTTCCAGAGCCGTTACACAGTTAGGTGGAGTGGGTGTGGCCTTTGAAGGGGGTGTGGCTCAGCAACAAGATGGGCATGGTCATGCAAATTTTTGGTGCAGTGCTATGCACGCTGCCCCTTCAGATCTCCCACTTTCTCAATTTAAAAAATTAGCACTTATGAGTATCGGTAAGGGGCTAAGTGCAGCTGACACCCACTGGTTACAGCACGGATTGTAGCCAGATTGTGTACCGTTTCTCACTTCGATTGGGGCAACGCGGTGGGATCACTGGGTCCCTATCTGTTTACATGGCTGCTGGAAGCCTTGTGAAGGCTTCCATCGTTGACATGTTGGAACGATGTTAACGATGGCAGGTAGTAGTAAAACTTCCATCTTTGTACACCCTATTGCATTGTTTGTACAATGCATTAGGCTGTATAAACGATTGTGCCACCAAGTGGTCAAGCACCTTAGGGGGATTAAAAAGTTAAAAAAAAATTTCATTGGCTGATATAAACGATATGTGCCACAATGGTCAAGCACCTTAGGGGGATTAAATGTTAAATAAAAAAATTATATATATATATTGTTTTAAAGTACAAAAAAAACTTAAAGATTGAAATCACCTCCCTTTTGCCATTTTACAAATTAAAAAAAGAAAAAAAAAAAAAGTTACACAACATTGGTATTGCCACATCCATAAAAGTCCGATCTATTAAAATATAATATAATTTATTTCGTACACTGAACATCATAGAAGAAAAAATTCCAAATGCCAAAATTTGGCATAAAAGTGATCAAAAAAGGCGCATGTATTCCAAACTGGTACCAAGAAAACCTTTAGCCCGCAAAAAAATGCACCATAACTCAAAAAAAAGGTATTGGTTACAGAAAATGTTGCTGCAGCGAAAATTTTAAAACTTAACAAAAACCCTACATGTTTGGTATTGTTAGATTCATATTAACCTGTAAAATACAGATAACACATCATTTAGACCAAATTACCCACTTTGAATTTTTTGTTTTTTCCCAATATATTCTATGGTACGGTAATTACACCATTAGAAAATACATCTTGTCCGGCAAAATAAAAGCCCTCATATGTCTATGTAGATGTAAAAATATAAAAGAAATTGGATCTGGAAGGGAGAAGAGGGAGAAACAAACATGACAAAAAAAATTGGCTGTGGTGGGAAGAGGTGGCAGTATTTAGTAATTTGATTCTGAGTGTTGTTAACAGAGAGGGCTACTAGATTCTATATATAGTTCTAGCCTTCATAAAAGAAATAACCTTGATCTGTTGAAAATCAGATTCCCTATGCTGTCAGATCTCTTATGTCATATTTTCTATCATATCTACAAATTTATTGGTCTGAACTATGGACTGCATCAGTAATGGGTATGTTAGTTGTGTTGCAAGTTTGCTTTATTAATGACCTAAAGCGCTTAAAATTTGCTACCCTCTAAACATTTTGATCTACAAACTGTAGATGCTACTACTGTATATTATAGTATTTCATTTCTATAACAAAGCTGTATATAAGCCTTATTATTGTCAGCATAGTTTTTAGTCTTTTACATAACTATTTTCTACATGAGTCAAAATGGGGCACAGCTATGGAGACCTAGCTTGCACCATGATTTCTCAACTTGTACGTTAGGAGGTACTTTATGTCCCAAGAAGCAATAGGCTTTATGGAGGCTTTGTTTATTATGGCTTTGTTCTGTCATATTCAATGTGAATGTGCACCCTATTGAATTTACACAGATGATCATGTTGTCGCTACTTTGTCCTCGTCGCACTAATTTTTTTAATACAGGTTGGTTTGAAATTCAATACATAATCATCATTACTTCACACTTTTTGATTATAATTTGCAATACAATTGGTTAGTTTAATCAACATACATTTGTGTAAGCAGTTGATATGGATATTAATTCTTTCAGAAAATCTATGGTTCTTTGAAGATGATTAAAAGTTAGCAGTTTTTAAATATGGCTGACAAGCTGCTCTTCCGTATACATTATATTTCCATGATGCTTAGAGTTGCACTTCCTTATCACCTTCCCCCAAAAGATTCTGCCTATTCCTTCTCTCACAGTATTATGGCTTAACAAGGACTGTGTGTTCCCCATAAGTATAAACATGGCTACTTATTGCTTTAGCTTTATGAGGTCACATTCAGCACTTTGTCAGTAAACAGTCGGATGTAGGTGAAAGATTTTTTGTCATGCGTAGTTGTAGCAATGACTTAAGAATAATAGAAGGCGTGTTCTTATTAATGGCTAACGAATCAAAATGAGATTATTATTGCTTACATGGTGAGCTTATTGTCTTGTCCAATAAAGAGATACTACCTGTTTTCATAATGGCACTCCTACAGTTCTATGCTACAGAAACTCTTGCACATTCTTAATAAGGGAAGGAATCTGCATGATGTCAGGTGTCATTTTTCCCGGCTATACATGAATTTGGAAACCGGCACAACAAGGGTTAAGGTGAATTTTCAGCCTTATCACAGTAACCTTTACATTACCTATGTTTTGCTTTACAAATAATTAATTTGCAGCATATCACCTGATAAACCAGAGAGACATTATTAATCCCTTAATGACCAAGCCTATTTTTTCACGTTCGTTTTTTTATCCCCTCCTTTCCAGAGCCATAACTTTTTTATTTTTTCATCTACATAGACATGTGAGGGCTTTTATTTTGTGAAAAAATATGTGCTTTCTAATGGTGCCATTCACCGTGCCATAGAATATACTAGGACAAAGCAAAAAAAATTCTCAGGGGAGCAAAATGTGAAAAAAAACATACTTGCGCTGTGTTTGCAGGTCTTTTGCTTTTATGGTGTTCAATTGTTTTATTGGTACCAGTTTGGAATACATGTGACTTTTCTGATCATTTTTATTCCAATTTTTAGAGGAAGTGAAATGACCAAAAAACCCGCAATTTTGGCGTTTAATTTTTTTTCCGTCCATGGTGTTCAGCATACAGGATAAGTTATGTTATATTTTAATAGATTGGACCTTTTGGGATGCGGTGATACCAAATATTTGTAACTTTTTTATTATTTTATTTTTTTAATTTGCAAAATGGAAAAAGGGGGGTGATTTGAACTTTGAATTTTTCTATACTTTAAAACAATTTTTTTTTTTTTTACTTAATGTTGAATCCCCCTAGGGTGCTTTACCATATATATATATATATTATAATACACACACACACACACACACACACACACACACACACACACACACACACACACACACATACAGAGAAGGAAATAATTATTTGATCCCTTGCTGATTGTGTAAGATTGCCCACTGACAAGGACATGGACAGTCTATAATTTTAAGGGTAGGTTCATTTTAACATTGAGAGATAGCATATCCAAAATAAAATCCAGAAAATCACATTGTATACATTTATTTGCATTTTTCAGTAAGAAATAACTATTTGATCCCTTTGGCAAAACCCTTGTTGGCAAGCACAGCAGTCAGATGTTTTTTGTAGTTGATGATGAGGTTTGCGTATATGTCAGGATGAATTTTAGTCTACTCCTCTTTGCAGATCATCTCTAAATCATTCAGATTTTGAGGCTGTCACCTGGCAACTTGGATCTTCAACTCCCTCCATAAGTTTTCTATGAGATTAAAGTCTAGAGACTGGCTAGGCCACTCCATGACCTTAATGTGCTTCTTTTTGAGCCACTCCTTGGTTGCCTTGGCTGTATGTTATGGGTCATTGGCTTGCTGGAAGACCCAGCCATGACCCATTTTTAATGTCCTGGTGGAAGGAAGGAGGTTGTCACTCAGGAACTTTACCGTAAATGTCTCCATCCATTATCCCATTGATGCTGTGAAGTAGTTCTGTGCCCTTAGCAGAGAAACACCCCCAAAACATAATGTTTCCTTCTCCATGCTTGATAGTGGGGACGGTGCACTTTGGAGGAATAGAAATGCTGCCTATGACCCAAACATGGTGAGTTGAGTAAATGCCAAAGAGCTCAATTTTTGTCTCATCTGACCACAGTACCTTCTCCCAATCACTCACAGAATCATCCAGGTGTTCATTGGCAAACTTCATATGGGCCTGCACATGTGCCTTCTTGAGCAGGGGGACCTTGTGGGCACTGCAGGATTTTAATGGTTTTCTTGGTGACTGTGGTCCCAGCTGCCTTGAGATCATTAAGTTCCCCCCGTGTACTTTTAGACTGATCTCTCACCTTCTTCATGACCAAAGTGAGGTTTGGCATGGTGTCCCAGATCAATGTCGATTGACAGTCATTTTGTATTTCTTCCATTTTCTTACTATTGCACCAACAGTTGTCTTCTGCACACCCAGCGTCTTACTTATGGTTTTGTAGCCCATTCCAGCTTTGGGCAAGTCTATGATCTTGTCCCTGACATCCCTAGAAAGCTCTTTGGTCTTGCCCATGTTGTAGAGGATAGAGTCTGAATGATTGAGTCTGTGGACATGAGTCTTTTATATACATCTCCAGCCCAGATATTACCGCTCTACTCTCCCAGATCCCTGACTGTCTTTTGTCCATATCCTCCTCCTTCTCCTCCCGTCTCCTGAAGCTAAACATGGAGAAAACTGAATTCATTATCTTCCCACCATCCCACTCTATCCCTCCACCTGATCGCTCTATCACAGTCAATGGCTGCACTCTCTCACTGGCTACACAAGTCCGCTGCCTTGGGATAACCCTGGACTCCAATCTGTCCTTCAAACCACACATCCAAACCCTCACCTCTGCCTGCCGCCTCCACCTAAAAAATATCTCCCGTATCCACTCATTCCTTAACCTCGAAAGCACAAAAATGCTTGTGCACACCCTCATAATCTCACGACTAGACTATTGCAACATCCTTCTCTACGGCCTCCTCGCTCCCCTTCAATCCATGCTTATCTCTGCCGCCCATCTGATCCACCTCTCTCTTCGATACTGTTCTGCCTCTCCCCTCTGTCAATCCCTTCACTGGCTCACCATTGCCCAGCGAATCCAGTTCAAGTTAGTAACCTTGACCTACAAGGCTCTCCATCACCTCTCCCCTCCATACATCTCTGCCTTAATCTCCAGATATCTCCCGGCACGCAATCTCCGCTCCTCACAGGACCTTCTTCTTTGCTCTCCCCGTGTCAACTCCTCACATAACAGTCTCCAAGACTTCTCTCGTGCTTCCTCCACACTCTGGAACGCACTACCCCAACACCTCAGACTCTTCCCCACTCTTTCCAGCCTCAAAAGCAACATGAAAACCCACCTCTTCAGGATTGCCTATAACCAACAATAACTTTGCTGTCACTACACCCTCCACAAGCATGTCCGCCCCTTACCTTCTGTCTCTTCCCACCTTCCTTGTAGAAGGGACCTCTCTCCTTCTCTACCAGTTGTTAGTTATTAATTTGTCCCCTTTGTACTTGATAGACCTAGGTTATGTATGCAACCAGAATGTACAGCGCTCGGGAACCAAGGGAGCTCTAAAATAAATAATAATAATAAAGGTGACTATTTAAGACAGCAGTCTTTAATGCAGGTAATGAGTTGATTAGGAGCGTCTAACTTGTCTGTAGGAGCCAGAACTCTAAATGGTTGGTAGGGGATCAAATACTTATTTCTCTCAGCAAAATGCAAATAAATTTATAAAATTTATACAATGTGATTTTCTGGGTTTAATTTTGGATATTCTCTCAATTTTAAAATTAATCTACCCTTAAAACGGTTCATGTCTTTGTCAATGGGTAAACTTACAAAATCAGCAAGGGATCAAATAATTATTTCCTTCACTGTATATGTATTTTTATATTTTAAAACCATTTCAGTTCCATTCCGCACTGTTACAGGCGGGTGTCAGCTGTAATTAGCATGTGCAATCCTGCTACAAAGCACCTTACCGGCATCAGTACATACTCTATAGTCCAGATGGCGTATGGGGTTAATGTTTTAGCTTATCTAACTATTGTTTTGATTATTAAATACTAGGAAAACAGGCTGTTTATTGTCGGGGTGGCTAATTAATCTGGAGGACGTCTTGCTGGTCCGAGAGGATTCTAGGAAATAAGTGATGGAATGTTATGGTAATCATCTCTGTCACCATAAATACCCTGTTTCCCCAAAAATAAGACACCCCCGAAAATAAGACATAGTACATTTTTAGTTATGAAATTCAGAGTTTGGCTGCTTATGCTGATGTTTGTGATGAAATCTGTTGATGTTTTGTTCAACAATAAATGTGAATTATTGCTCATAGAAAAAAAAAACATGCCCTAAAAATAAGTGTTAGCTTGTCTTTAGGAGCAAAAATTAATATAAGACACTGTCTTACTTTCGGGGAAACAGGGTATATAAACAGATGTGTATTATCAGTGATTACAGATTAGAGGGACAAAAAACAACCAATGGGATTATAGGTTGGCCAGATAAACCAGAGACATAAACAAGTCCCTTCGAGATCTGTTAGAAATTATGAACACTTTCATTTAAGACTGAAGAGCTAATTAAATTATTTAATCATAATTTCTCTGGTACTAGTGGGCCTCTGTATAGTTTCACTAATGAGCAGCTTATTTTCAGTAAACTTTTTGGACCTTACATTTTGTATTGGCAATAACCAACTTACAAAGTCTTATAAAGTGAGCCCGTATACCATATTTCAAGTGCATATCTAAAGATACACCTAAAAAAATAGTAAATTGTGAAAACTTTACAGCAGTGGGACACACATACCTGCATGTGGTCTGCTACCCTATTTCCCCGAAAATAAGACTTATTTTTAGGGGATTTTTTTTTTTCGATGAACAATAATTCACATTTATTTTTAAACAAAACATAAACATGTATTAATATATTGTAGTGATTTCATCACTAACATCAGCATAAGCAGCCAAACTCTGAATTTCATAACTAAAAATGCATTATGTCTTATTTTCGGGGGTGTCTTCTTTTCGGGGAAACAGGGTAGTTAGTATACATGCAAACAATGCAGGCCAAAATGAATCCAGCCTGAAAGCTAACTTATAATAAGCAGTTTAAGTACTTCAGCACAATGAGAGTGGTCAGCATGCTGGTAGGAGATTTCAAAATGTGCTGCAGGCTTGCAGGTTATTGCCAAAGAAAATCTCATGTGTATAAAATCTGGTTCTGTGATCCAATACCTGTGGTCTATGTTGCTAAGCAACAACTGGAACTTAATTGGTCTTGGCAAAACAGTCCACACAAAAGTTATATATCAATACTATTTCTAAAGTTAAAAGGATGTTGTAAATATTTAGAGTGGGAGACTTCTTTGCACAGCTGTCTACTATTATATTAGGGGATTGTTATGCATTGTATTTTTAAAGACCCGATCATGGTAAAATGTAGACATTGTGCTGGATTAAAATAAATTACCCGATACTTGTGCAATAACACAGGTATGGGTTCAGCGTGAACGGCTGCACAGTCATCACTAAGAATGTAAGACTGGTCCACTCAAGGCTCCCTAGGTCAAGCAGAAAACATCTTCATTTAGAGCAGATTAGGAGCCAAAAATTTGCTGCTGGAGCTTTTTTTTTTTTTTTTTACAAATAACTAGAGAGAGTGCAAAGACGAGCAACCAAACTTATAAAGGGAATGGATCATCTTAGTTATGAAGAGAGGTTAGCAGAATTGAACTTATTTAGTCTTGAGAAAAGACGGCTTCGGGGGGGGGACATGATTAATTTATATAAATGGTCCCTACAAAAAGTATGGGGAAAAATTATTTCAAGTGAAGCCCCCTCAAAAGATAAGGGGACATTCTCTTCGACTAGAGAAAAAAGGATTCAATCTCCAGAGGAGGAGGGCGTTCTTCACTGTAAGAACTGTGAATCTGTGGAATAGCCTTCCTGAGGAGCTGGTGACGGCAGGAACTGTAGAGAGTTTCAAGAAAGGCTTAAATACCTACCTGGAACGAAAGAATATTAATGCGTACGTAGCTATGTAAAATTCTGGATCTGGCTGGTGGAGGCTCTGGGGTCAGAGATGGGGTCTCCACTGGAGCAGATTGGTTCTTGCCTTGAGGGTTTCAGGGCATTCACCAGTGGTGAGGCCGGACTTAAAGTCCTTGTCTCTCTCCCATCACCCACATTTTCCCCACCCTTGGTTGAACTTGATGGACACGTGTCTTCTTTCAACCGTACTATGTAACTATGTAACTATTACACCTAATTGATGACGTCCTTCATGTACAATGATGGTAGCAATACTTGAAGAATGAATCCAGAGAATAATTTCCCCCAGTTGGACATATGTAGTTGCTCCTGGGTGGGCATAGTCATTTTCAGTACCAGTAAGATGCCCAAGGATCATCAGTACTTATGCATTTTTACATATTAAGTTACTGTATGTACTATTAAAAAAATACTTACCTTAAAGTACTGTATGTGATATCAAACCTACCAGAACTGTTCACAGACATAACAGATATGGACAGCACACAGTAGCAGGCAGTGTTAATAGTGTGGCAGACAATAACCTCTATTCCCAGGTTCTGTGATGTCATAAAACCCCCTTTTGATGTCAGTCAATGACATCATCTGCCTGTTGACAGCTGTTACATCTGACCTTAATAGCTTTAATATGTGTCATACCTAGTAGCTTTAACATGAATATTTTGCTTTCAGAGAACACGACACAACTAAATGTATACAAAAGTAGAAAAATAAATAAATAAAAAATGCCTCATGTATGAAAACTGTCGGTCTAATGAATTGTCTTTGTTGCTCATAGCTCCCCTTTATTTTTTTAGAGCACTATATGAAATGTAAGGGGAGCTCTGATTGGTTGCGATGGGCAACAAAGAAAGTCTTACACCTAGACAGTTATCATACATGTCCCCCAAAATCTTGCTCATGGGAAACTAAACATCCAGCTGCTCTTGTAGTCTGACATTCACATGTTCATGGAAAAGCTGTGATCTTCAGCAAGTAGTCCAAAACAGGACTTGTGTTCAGCACTTGTAAGAGAAAAAGTCCTTTCATTCAAACCATTAAACTATAAAAATCTAGCACTGTGCATAAAAAAGACGCTTATGTGGTTTATATGAAACACAAGGTTCTTATATGTTATGAACAAGATCCTGAATGTGGTCTGAAACAGGTAAGCTCTTAATCGGCACTGCACTGGGTTGTTATAGTTTAATGGTTTAAGTAAAAGGACATTTTATCCCACACGTATTGGATACAACTCATGTACTAAATGCACTTGCACAAAAAAGGTATAGTGTATTGGATAGCTAGGTAGCATATAATAAGAATACTAATCATTCTTCTTATTAATGGAGTTTTCTGACACTACGGAAAAAAAAGCCAATAGCAGCTAGTTTCATATACAACCTGCAGCCAAGCTCAACAGTTTGCCAGACGCCATTTATTAATAGTATTTTTTTTATTTTATTTAATTAAATGTAAACAAACTAAGTTTGACTTAAGTTTATATATAAACAATTCAGTTCAGCTTTTTCTAGGATAAAATGCACTAAAAAAAATAGCATAGCCAAAATTTTTTGTTTTTAGCATCATGGTTTGTGTTAATTTTTTAGACTATTACTGAAAGCATAAAGGGGATGATTCATTTTTAAAAATAATATATTTTACAACACTGCCCTCCTGTGGCAAAAGTTTGATATTACATGCGGGCTATTGCTTTATTGGATTTAGTAATAATTATTTGAAAGAAACGAACAAGCAGCTCATTCGGACATAAAAAAATTAAATATTTATGGCAAAACTAAAGATATGTGTCAGTAATGCAATAACTGCATTATTTTTACATAAATTGTTCTTTTGAGCCAAATAATATTCACATTTTTTTTTTCCTTTAAACATGATTGCTTTCAGGTGTTACCAGGTTCTCATATAAATGAAGCAGAGAAATTTTGATGTGTTTTTGTATGCATTTTAGGATGCATTTTTTGTGCAGAAAGGTGCAGTAGTTAATGCTGTACATTTCTGCACAAAAAATACATCAAAACCACATAAAAAAACTGCATCACCAAAAAATGCTTTGTGTGGAAGCACACTTATACTCCCAATTTTTTACAAGCAGTAAACCTGTGTTATGTGTTGCACTGCAGATCTGAATAGAAGCATATTTTTAAACTTTATATATTTGATAATAGCCAAGGTCGTAAAGCAACTTCTTCCCAACTTGGAGAAATGAAAAGTTCTAATTTCAGAGTTTAGAAAAAACTTATTTCAGGATGTACTTGATTCTCATTTATTTATGATAACAGGCTGATTCAAATCTATATGATGCACCAGTTACCTTTTGAATAATCACTTGGTAGTTTATGCAAAACAGTCAGTGAGGTCTGATAGGCGAGTAAATCCTCACACCACCCAATTTATTGGTGGCTCTCCCTAAGGAGAGATCCTTTCCCCTTCCAAGTCACTTTCGCCTCTCACCCAGCCAAACCAGTAGGTTCTACACTACACTGACGAGGGGCAAAAACCCCGAAACAGCTGTCTGCATCTGAACTTAACTGGTTTGGCCAAAATCCTTTTCACTTTGCAAAGCTCCTGCGAGCTACATGTGAATTGAGGATAAGTACATCCAATAGAGTGCGCTGTGGAGTTCCTCAGCTCTTTTTCCATAAGCCTTTGCTTTATGCAAAACAGTCAGTGAGGTCTGATAGGCGAGTAAATCCTCACACCAACCAATTTATTGGTGGCTCTCCCTAACGAGAGATCCTGTCCCCTTGGTAGTAATAGAAAATCTTAGCCGCACCATACAAAATCTGCTTAACGGAGGCTCCTCAACCTTCCTTCAGTTAAATAAAAAGTATCAGTAGCAGATAGTAACAGTTTGAAGTTTTATATGTTTAAGACTTTTAATAAATTTTTGCTACTAGTTGAAATAATTATATGCTACTGATACTGTTTCTTGCACCAGTTCCCTTACTCCAGTGTGTTTATTACAGATGGGTAGGGTTTCTTCTTCTTCTTTCTGTATCAGGTGTTCTGAAGCACAGAACAAGTCATATGGGATATATCCTACATAGCTATATTCTGGAAGGAGGTGACTGACTTTTCATGAGATTTGATGTCTCTTAGGGTATGTTCACATGCAGGGCCGGGACGACGGGTAGGCAGAGGTAGGTGATTGCCTAGGGCGCCTACCTCTGCCTGTCATTTAGGGGCGCAGGCAGGGGCCCTGAACCTCACCGGGCTCCAGGCCGCTGCCGTGGGCCTGGAGCACCGGCAGTCTCTTTGAAGGCTTCTGCGGAGCAGAGAGCGAGCGCTCCCTGCCCCGCAGACAGTGTCGGACCGGCTCACCGGAGGATCGCTGGATCCTCCGGTAAGCAACGGGTCCGACACAGCGGGGCCGCCGGGTTTTCATAGCGCTGAGGACCCGCTGCGGCCCCGTGCGGCTCAGCTGGCAGCGTCGCGATGAAGTGATGTCATCGCGACGCTGCCTCTCCTCGGGCGCGCAGCGCATCACAGGCCGTGCGCCCGAGGAGCTGCCGGAGGAGCGTCCCGGCGCTGGAGGCGTGGCCTGCCTAACTGATGGGGACCTGTATATCCCTGCCTAATTGAGGGGACATATATACCTAACTGCAGGGACCTATATAGCTTCCTATCTGAGGAGACGTATATACCTGTCTGACTGAGGGTACTTGTATACCTATAAGTAAGTGCTGGAAATGTGAGGATTCTAAGATATTTGTGTCCAAATCTGCAGGGACGAGTATTGGCCGGGAGCAATCAGCAGGAAGGTGTGAACCGGATGGGAAGAAAAAGGGAAGTGAACGACGCTGATCAGAAAAGACGTCTCCTGTGAGTCACTAAATGTAACTGCAGTGTAATCACTTATATGTCTGCAGAGCGTCTACATACAACTAGTATCTACCACTATCTGGTCACTGTATGGCGGTGGTATATGTGTACAACTGATGTCACATGTGGGGGTTGCGTTCGGTCAGGGTCAGGCAGCATTATTTGATCCTTAAGTAGTAATAGTTTGGGGTCTTGGTTTTGTAGGAGTGTTTTTTAGTAACAATCATTCGTCTGGTAGATTTGCTCCATGTATCAGTGGATTATTTGGTGACTGTTATTTGTAATGTATTACACGGTCATACGGAGGGGAGCGATTTTGAAAAAGCTAATTTGTCATTGTGCACTGACTGCTGAGGAGATGGGCAGGAGCTATGTGGAATATGCAGAAAGTTAGTGACAGGACCTGGTGCAGGGGTGAGAGGAATTAGTGTGGGGGGGTGCAATTTTTATGGGAGAGGGTGTGGGGGGGGGGGGGGCGCCATTGGCTGTACTTGCCTAGGTCACCAAATGCCTTGTCCCGGCCCTGTTCACACGGCGTCTGTGCGGGGCGTATTTCAGAGTGTAGTCGCACTGCAATATTCCCGAAGTATGCCGTGCAAATACGGTAATTCATAGCTCTCAATGAGAGCTATGATTACCTGCCCTTTTCACCAACGCCTATTATGCGCCTGGAGAAAGAAATGACATGTCTATGGGAGCTAGCACAGAGTGTTTTAGAAGTACACACTGGCCAGCACGTACGTCTAAAACACCCAGCATATAGTGGCGTGTACAATACACACCACCATACACCTCAAAGACGGCGTGTGAACTCAGTTTTATGGTCCCGTTTTCTCCTATGGTGTGTCTATTTTGTATCTTTGATAAGAAATAGTGGTCACAACATGATAGAATTTTCCCTAGGGAACAGCACTGCGGTGGATGGGTGATGGACATCCTTCACTTTCTCAATGAAAAGCCCTGGTCAATACTGTAATCGCAAATAATATACTTGTTTTTAAGCATAGGAAATGCCCAGAAATATTCCAGAAGGCATGGGGCCGTTGGTCTTCCACTATGGGTAATTCTCGTACTCTCATGGATTCTTTTGCAATTATGATGCATGACTGAAATGCTCCCTTTTTACATTGGACTTGTGACTGAATCAGATTTAAATTTTGGATACTGTATGATTACCTATTTGTTGTAATTTTGTTACAGATGTTGGAATTTTTATTGTTATCTCTGTTTATCAATGGTTAAGTATGCTCTGTATACTTCTGTATTGGGTACAAATGGCCATGATATTATTATTGTAAACTTGTTGCTTACTCACTTTTCAATAAATCAAGTTTAAAAAACGTTGTGAGTTAATGTTATCTCAATGACCTAAAAAGGGATGTGCACGTAAAAATTACCATGGTTTACCTATGTCCTACATAGCATTGTACCTACTATATAGACATAACTATTCTTGTAATCTTGTATCTAATCTAGAGAGTTTGATAATCTGTTCTTTGTTTCATAAAAATAATGTTAAAACCATAAGCAGGAGATTAAAATGGAGAATCAAGTTATAGTTGGGGCTTTTTGTCTGAATATTATTTAGCCTTACAAGCGGGTTTTACAATGGGTGAAATAAGTACTGAACACGTCGCCAATTTTCAGAGTAAATATATTTCTAAAGGTGCTATTGACATGAAATTCTGTCCAGATGTCGATAACAACCCATCCACATAGATGTCCGTAAATTAAGCACTGTGTAATAATGAGAAATGGCACAAGGAAAAGGTATGGAACACATGAAGAAAAAGAGGCACAAAATGCCATGTAAAGTCATGACGCCAGCTGAAGTCTATCAGAAATTAGAATGCAAACCTGTCAATTAGTGAAAACTAATATCAGCTGGTTCAACTGATGACCTATAAAAAGGTGTCTTATTACCAAGGTTCCACAAAGAAACATCTCAAGATGGGTAAAACCAGCGAGTTTTCTCAAGACCTTAGCAATCTTATTGTTGCAAAACATACTGATGGAATTTCTAAACTACTGAACATTCCAGTGGCCATAATCCAGAACTGGAAAGAACATCATTTCACTATAAAAAGCCATGACCAGGTGCCCCCTCCCACCCCCAAGAGTGAAAATAATTATCAGAAGAGTTCTCCAAGAGCCAAGGACCACCTGAGGAGAGCTACAGAGAGATCTGGAATCATCAGGGACAATTGTTACACAGTAACCAATAAGTAATGCACTCATCCTCTATGGCCTGTATGCACGCTCACCACGCAAGACTCCAATGTGGAACAAAAAGCATGTTTAAGTGTGTTTATAGTTTTCTTAACAACAATTATACACGTCTATGAAATGCTGAAAGAATATAGCCTGATCAGATGAGATCAAAATGTAACTCTTTGGATGCTGTAATACACACCAAAAGGCACTGCATATCACCCCCAAAAACCCCAATTCCAATTCCACAGTGACGTCTGGAAGTGGTTTGAGGCTGTTTTTCAGCATACGGCACCAGTAAACTTCTTATAATTGAAGGAAGGATAAATGGACAAATGTACTGAGATATTCTTGATAAAAATCTGCTGCCTTCTACCAGGATGATGAAGATGAAACAAGGGTGGACATTTCAGCAAGACAATAATCCCAGACACGCAGCCAAGGAAACTCGCAACCGGTTTCAGAGAAAGCAAATTAAGCTGCTAGAATGGCCCAGCCACTCACTTGGAAGGAACCAGAGCTCAGAGTTCATAGAAGGAGCTCACAGAACTTGCAGGATTTGAAGACTGTTTGTGTGAAAGAATAGGCCAAAATCCAACCTGAGTAATGCAGGTGACTAGATTTCCATACAGGAGGTGTTTTGAAGCTGTCATCACCAACAGAGGCTTTTGTACGAAGTATTAAATACATATTAGTAAGTGTGTTCAATACTTTTCCCTGTGTCATTTCTCATTATTACACAACTTCATTTATGGACATTTATGGTTTGGTTTCTTTACCTGTGGGGATTGGATGGGTTGTTACCGACATCTAGAGAGAATTTATTCACTTAGAAAATTGGTGATGTGTTCAATATTTATTTCACCCACTGTATATACTATCACTACAGTATATCCATCTAGTAATCCAAAATATTTGATAATCTTACTTTTCTAAGGTCATATAGATTATACTCTTTTTACCCTCTCTCTCATATATATATATATACACACATACAGTATATGTGTGTGTCTATACATTCAAATATTTTTTAAATCCTCTTTAGACCTAAATTGACTCCTTGCCCTAAAGTAATTTAGACAGAACACAATAAAAGGAAAGCATGTAAACAAGTCCATTTGCAAGACACATCCAGTTTTTTTCCCTTCTCATTTCCCTAGTTACTTAGGTGTTTCTCCTTTTCCCCTATTCTTCTTCTAAACAGCTATTTTTAGCAGCAGCTGACAAACCAATAGCTTCATGTATCAAAGATCAAGATCTCTGACAGGGTAGTGTTTGTTTATATTACAGGTAATTGAACATTAAAAATGGGAGGTGTACACTGTACCAGAAGCAACATTTACAGCTGCACCAAGGCACTTGTGACCTCTTCGCCCTGTAGAACAATCTGGGGTCACTTCTTTCCAACCCTGTGATTAGAGGCACATCACCTTAAGATGTTCTAATGAATCATGGCTGACATCCTCATTTGTTTCTGCACAGCAGTAAAAGAGTCCTGTCTGCTGCATCAGTGTATTAGGACATTACAGAGACTTGTACGCAATCTATCAAACTGTCTATAGGGGAACACTACTATAATTCATTACTCTATGAATGATTATTCTTTCTCAGCAGTTGCAGAATATTTTGTCATTAAGAAGTCTTTGCCATCCTGTGACCAGACAGCTAAAGGGAGATACAGGAGCCAAGCTAATAACCTAGGGTGGAGATCAGACAAGTGCCTTGGTCCTAACTGGACTAAAATAGCTTGGCAGAGAGTAGTAACTAAAATGTTTTTACTATCATAGGATTAGTTTGTGAAGTTATACTGTGCAACAATCAGAATAACCTCATTATGTAAAATTATGGCTCAGCCCAAAACTAATTCTGCCAAAGATCAAACTATATTCACTTTCCTCCACTTCTCCGTTTCAACATTGGGTCTCACTGGTTTTCTGTTTACTGAGTTCTTCTTCAAGACGGGGACATCACCATTGCAGCCTTTGATTGTCCGCAGCAGTCACATGCTACTCATTTACATCACTATTCGGAAGTGATCAGATGCTAACCAATGTCCGGAAGAAAAAGACTGTAAACATAAGACCAGGTACACCCAGAGCTGGAACAAATGAAGAGCAGTATAGGTGTTTTGGTTTTATTTTTACCGGGCATCAGGAGCTTCCTATTTATTTTTTTTTATATGGAAAACTTGGACAACCCCTTTAAATGCTGAAAAATTATCACTAATTAACAGTGAACAAGAAAAGTATTTTAAAGGTAGGTTCACACTATGGCTTTTAGGCATTGACACAATCAGTGGAAAAAAAATGTTGTTTCCCCATTAAATATTTCAGTAAGGAAACCACCCGGACTCCCTGCGACGGGGTTTTGCCTAGGGCACTTTATTATTATCTGCACACAACCATTGTTAAAAAGTTAACATGTCAATTGCTTGACGGCACGGACAGTATGCGGCGATAAACACTCTTGTAAAATCAACGTAGTCTGAATGATGATGCTGATTTTACATAGGGTAAAGTGTAAAATATTGTACACTCAGTTTGGAAGCCGATTCTGGGTGAAGAATCCGTGACCAGAATCAGCGTCCAAACCTGTCGTTTGAACTCCCTCTAAGTGTTTTAGGAATGAGTTTTCTCTATATAAAACTACAGCAGCTCAGCTAACTGAGGTTTAGTTGTGTTGGAAAAGACTCAGTATCAGGTCTCATAAACAGCACCATATTACAAGTCTGTACAGACCACAACACTGTACCCATAGACATATAGGGCGACATGTATGAATTCTGGCTCTGATATACCAGTTCTAAATCGATTTAAGGTAGTAAAGACTGAGCCAGAATGTATGAACCTGTTCTTCTGCAGGTTGCACATAAAGGGACAGTCTAGTGCCAATACGAAAAGTCTGGCTCAGGCACCACGTTTAACCTGGTCTGGCTGTTCTAACTGTTCTGCACCAAAGTTTTGACGTCAAAGAACCATAAATGTGTCTACTTCTACTAATGGGGTGTGATGCCCCTAGAACGTCCCAAAACGTTGGCGCGTTTAAAATTGTCTTTGGCGTAGTACCGAGGCACTTATCACACCAAAGTTTGGAGTACGCCAGTTCATACATCTATAGTACTATTGTACTACAGCTTTATGAGGACTCATGTCTGCCGCATTTTCTGATTTAAAAACCTTGAAGACTTCAAACATAGCATTTAGATGAAGAGACAGAGATAGGGGCATCTGCATTGTTAATTAAATTGTTCATTATTAAACTTTTACAACCACATGATAAATTTTATGATGATAACACTGAAATTATTGCTGACTTAAAAAGGTCCTAATCTGTAGTATCTTGGTGTGCTAAACACATATGACCATAAAAATTTTTTATGGGCTCTCATTTTGAAGATATTTGATATAGTTCATTTCTATGTAAATTTATCCAGTAGAACTGTAACAACATCCTAAATGAGCCTAGAATAATGTAATATTGCATCACATTGCATAATACCATCATGCACACATCATCCAGAGTTTATCAGTACTACTGCCAGGCGGCTGCTGAAGCAAGCCGATATCATTAGTGCTATATAAAGCCCAGCCAGAAAGGTTGAGCATCTAAAATATTTCAGACTTTGTGGGATACAGTTTAAGCTACGGTTACATTAAACTGTTATTATTTTGTCCATTTAGTTACAATACAGAACAATAATGCCTCGAAAGTGAGTTAATACCGAAACGGAGTCTCAAAGGGGTTGTCTCACTACAAAGACTAGCTTTAAACATGTAGGGAACACTAAATGAAGACGGTTTTCCAAATATATTGCTTTCTTAATTTTTATCATTTGCTATATGCAAGTTTTCTGGAGTACATAAGTTACACATTTTTGCACAAGCTGCATATGTGCAGAAATTTGCATTTTTTAAGCAGGTTTATGCTGCTCTTGCCATTTTTCTGCGTAGGTGGTCCTTAGTGGCACTGTATGACCTCCCACAGACTGACACTTTTGCTATAATACACTACTCATAAAAAGTTAGGGCTATTTGGTTTGTGAACAGCTCACAGAAAAAAGAGATAATAATAGGAATATAGAAAACCGTCTCACAGATCAAAAGAAAAATTCCTAAAACAATAATCTTTAATAGATATGCATTAAAATAATTATCCTTTATATATAAAAATGGCCTCACACATATAGACACTATACAAATATGCAACTGTATATGTATAAAGTACCCGGTGTATATCAGTACCTAAATACAAAAGCAAGTGGACAATGTCTAGCTAATCACAGCACAAAAAAGACATTGTACCAAATACCTATTAGCAGGGAGAAGTGCCCCTATAAGAGGGGAGGAAAATGTGGTCAAAATGTGGTCAAAAACTCACGGTTCTGAAGACCTTGTCACAGTAGACTCCGTTGCCCCATTGGTCCAGTATATACCATATAATAGAAAAAGCACTATCGCTATCACTATACTAGTCCTATCCAGATAGAGCACTCACCCCGAAAAGGGCGACCCCACCTCTCGGCGACTCACCCTAACTAACTAAATTAAATACAGTAACATACATAAAGAACACGGGACATAAGTCCCGACGCGTTTCCCCAAGATATGGTTCATCAGGGGATAATAATTATACATCTGTGATGAGAGGTGATGATGGTCCAAGTGATGGCATGATGAGGCCATAGGTAAGTGCCAGACAGTATATCACTTATATACCCACCCCTATTAACCAAATAAACTACTCACCAATCCAATGCCACTTTTACTCACCAATGATACAGGAGTAAAGTCCTTGCACATGCTCAATAGCAAAACAAAGACGCCAAACACCACATGTTCCGTGCGCCTCCCGTTCCGCCAAATCGGAAGTGACAACCCGGAAGTGGTAAACCGGAAGTGACAAAAACGAAAGTAATTCACAGCACGTGCGCCCCAAATAGGAACTAGACTGGCGAAACGAGTGCAAACGCGCACGCGCGCCCCGGTCCCCGCCGCGCAAACTAGCAAAACAGTGCACACGCCCCCATAGACAAGGGCGCACTCGGCGCCCCCAACTATACAGATAATACGTTGGACACAATAGCATAATAGTGACCCAATTTAACAGGAGGTTTAAATCATCAAGACTCAATATCGAGTACACAAGGTTACGTTAATCCAATGGATATAAACTACCAATAGTTAAGGCTAAGTAAAATAAAGTGATGGGCAGTAAGACAAAAAAGATATAGAAATATTATAAACTCTGACAGTATTGATAATAAAGAGACTATACCCAACACATGGTATGATATTCTCAACTGATTACCCTATCAACAGAATTCAAAGAAAAGGACCAAAAAAACAAAACAAAAACAAAAAAAATGAAGTTATGAAAAATATTATAAAAAACAGCCAAATTGCAGGTTTTCGTTAAGACCATCAGGGGTCGTAGTATGTAATCTGAAAAATTCACTCGGTTTCTTTTTTAAGCAATCTTGTATCCCAATCACCCCCTCGAGGTGATTTCCTCACGACCTCAATGATCGAAAATTTCAGGTGTTGGATCATTATTATGACATTCACATACATGTCGAGCTATCGGTGTATCTCTCTTATGCCTAATGTCCCCTAGATGCTCGCCAACTCGTCTTCTAATTGTCTCTTAGTCTTTCCAACATATCCGAACGGCAAGTACAACTGCATAAATAAATGACTCCTTCACTCTTACAGTTGGAAAATCTCTCTTCACAAATGTACGATCTGATTTAAAATCAGTGAAAGTCTTTGACTGCTCAATAAATGGACATGCCACACAGTTGTTCCCACACCGAAAGGTACCTAGTGGTTGTTGATCAAACCAGGTCCCTGTTTTTTTAGGTGGAGTATATAAACTATGCACCAGTCAAATCCCTCAATGATCTTCCTTTCCTGAATGTAATCTGAGGAAAATCAGGGAGGACATCTTTTAAATCCTGATCTGACCTCAAGATACCCCAGTATCTAGAAATACAGTCTCTCGCTAATTCGTGGCCCTGATCAAAGTTTGCCACGATCCGCATAGTTTGATTTGTGGGGGAACTTGCTGTTCTGTCCACACCATTGAGCAGTCTCGATCTATCACTTTCAAGTGCCTTGACAAATGCCTCATCAATGACTTTTTCGGGATAACCCCGATCCACAAACCGTTTTTTAAGGTCCCTTGCTTGGAACAAATAGTCTCCTTTCCTGGAGCAGTTTCTCCGAACTCGGAGAAACTGCCCCTTTGGTATACCCCTTTTTAAGGGTCTAGGATGGTAACTCTCCCACCGGAGGAGACTATTAGTCGCGGTTGGTTTCCGAAAGGTTTTTGTATGTAGATTGCCAGATTTATCTTTAATGATATAAAGATCCAAAAAAGGAAGGCACACGTCATCAATAGCTGAAGTGAATTTCATGCCAACATTATTAATATTGAGACTTCTCACAAAGTCATCAAACGCCTCTGTCGTCCCATTCCACAAAATTAGGATATCGTCAATATACCTACCCCAAAACAGGATATTATCCGTATGGGGTAGGTCATTGTCACTAAACACAATGGTAGCCTCCCACCAGCCCAGGAATAAATTTGCATACGAGGGAGCACACGGGCTCCCCATAGCAGTACCCCTGAGCTGGTGGAAGATCTTACCATTAAAAATGAAAAAATTGTGTTCAAGGATGAAACGAAGCACTGTGGGACAATTTGATTATGCTCTCTAAGATGTATACCCCTAATAGAGAGGAAATACTCTACAGCACGCACCCCACAATCATGCGGGATGCTGCTATAGAGAGCCTCTACATCAATGGAGGCGAGCTTAGTGTGTCCCTCAACTGTCAGTCCGTCCAATCTTCTCAACAAATCAGGAGTGTCCTTGATGAATGACGGCAAAGCATACACAAATTCTTTCAGGATGTTATCAATATAAATGCTGACATTCTGAGACAAGGAATCCACACCTGACACTATTGGGCGTCCTTTTAATGGAGTCATACCCTTATGTATCTTAGGTAGGGCATAAAAACAAGGGATAATCGGAAGATGGAATACATCCACACGAGGTTATTATGGTGCTCCATCCTCCTCTGGTGCGTCTTTTTTAGAGGAACAGAGAGGAATGTCCCTGAGAGAGCGGAGACAAAAGAAATAAATGACTCCTGTCAGATTATCAATCTTTCAAATAGATCACTTACAGAGTTGGAAATTTCGGTGTTGGCAAAAGGTCTCAATTTTGTTCCATCTGTTAGGTTTAGTCCTTTTGATTGGGTAAAGGATATTCATCTTTTTGTTAGACGTCTCAAGTGGCATAAATTCTTTAGAAATCGGGACTCCTTAGAGGCAAGAGCATTGGGTGTTGATTTCTCGGATATGCCTGAGACATTAGATTACTTGCGAGTTTATCTGACATGGAGACGGGACATACACAGCTGAGACCTAAGAGTATACGTATGCCTCCAGCTATACAAAGTCCAGAGATTGACATGTTTTTAAAACTTGTCAGTCAGGACTTGGAGAAATTGAGTGTGGGTACATCTAAACATAATCTTACGTATTCCCAACTTAAGGCACTTAGAGATCTGGAAAATGATGACAGCATTATATGTAAGCCATCGGATAAGGGCGGAATCTAGTAGTGTTGGATCATTCTAAGTATATTAGCATATGTAGCGATATTTTGAAGGATCACTCATGCTATTCTATTTTCACATGTGATCCTACACCTTCCTTCGTCAGGAGCTAGAAGAAATTTGATACAGGCCCTTGACAGAGGGTTGATCTCAGCTAATGAGAGTAAATTTATGATACCTAAACATCCGGTTTATCCCTTTTTTTATGCCCTACTAAGATACATAAGGGTATGACTCCATTAAAAGACGCCCAATAGTGTCAGGTGTGGATCCTTGTCTCAGAATGTCAGCATTTATATTGATAACACCTGAAAGAAAATTTTTGTATGCTTTGCTGTCATTCACAAGGACACTCCTGATTTGTTGAGAAGATTGGACGGACTGACAGTTGAGGGACACACTAAGCTCGCCTCCATTGATGTAGAGGCTCTCTATAGCAGCATCCCGCATTATTGTGGGGTGCGTGTTGTAGAGTATTTCCTCTCTATTAGGGGTATACATCTTAGAGAGCATAATCAACTTGTCCTACAGCTGCTTCGTTTCGTCCTTGAACACAATTTTTTCATTTTTAATGGTAAGATCTTCCACCAGCTCAGGGGTACTGCTATGGGGAGCCCGTGTGCTCCCTCGTACGCAAATTTATTCCTGGGCTGGTGGGAGGCTACCATTGTGTTTAGTGACAATGACCTACCCCATACGGATAAAAATCCTGTTTTGGGGTAGGTATATTGACGATATCCTAATTTTTGTGGAATGGACGCAGAAGCGTTTGATGACTTTGTGAGAAGTCTCAATATTAATAATGTTGGCATGAAATTCACTTCAGCTATTGATGACGTTGTGCCTTCCTTTTTTGGATCTTTATATCATTAAAGATAAATCTGGCAATCTACATACAAAAACCTTTCGGAAACCAACCGCTGACAAATAAATCTCCTCCGGTGGGAGAGTTACCATCCTAGACCCTTAAAAAGGGGTATACCAAAGGGGAAGTTTCTCCGAGTTCAGAGAAACTGCTCCAGGAAAGGAGACTATTTGTTTCCAAGCAAGGGACCTTAAAAACGGTTTGTGGATCGGGGTTTTTCCCAAAAAAGTCATTGATGAGTCATTTGTCAAGGCACTTGAAAGTGATAGATCGAGACTGCTCAATGGTGTGGATAGAACAGAAAGTACCCCCACAAATCAAACTATGCGGATCGTGGCAAACTTTGATCAGGGCCACGAATTAGCGAGAGACTATTTCTAGATACTGGGGTATCTTGAGGTCCGATCAGGATTTAAAAGATGTCCTCCCTGATTTTCCTCAGATTACATTCAGGAAAGGAAGATCATTGAGGGATAGACTGGTGCATAGCTTATATACTCCACCTAAAAAAACAGGGACCTGGTTGGATCGACAACCACTAGGTACCTTTCGGTGTGGGACAACTGTGTGGGATGTCCATTTATGGAGCAGTCAAAGACTTTCACTGATTTTAAATCAGATCGTACATTTGTGAAGAGAGATTTTTCCAACTGTAAGAGTGAAGGAGTCATTTATTTATGCAGTTGTACTTGCCCGTTCGGATATGTTGGAAAGACTAAGAGACAATTTAGAAGACGAGTTGGCGAGCATCTAGGGGACATTAGGCATACGCGAGATACCCCGATAGCTCGACATGTATGTGAATGTCATAATAATGATCCAACACCTGAAATTTTCGATCATTGAGGTCGTGAGGAAATCACCTCGAGGGAGTGATTGGGATACAAGATTGCTTAAAAAAGAAACCGAGTGGATTTTCAGATTACATACTACGACCCCTGATGGTCTTAACGAAAACCTGCAATTTGGCTGTTTTTTATAATATTTTTCATAATTTCATTTTTTTGTTTTGTTTTGTTTTGTTTTTTTGGTCCTTTTCTTTGAATTCTGTTGTTAGGGTAATCAGTTTAGAATATCATACCATGTGTTGGGTATAGTCTCTTTATTATCAATACTGTCAGAGTTTATAATATTTCTATATCTTTTTTGTCTTACTGCCCATCACTTTATTTTACTTCGCCTTAACTATTGGTAGTTTATATCCATTGGATTAACGTAACCTTGTGTACTCGATATTGAGTCTTGATGATAAGCCTCCTGTTACTTGGGTCACCATTATGCTATTGTGTCCAACGTATTATCTGTATAGTTGGGGCGCCCGAGTGCGCCCTTGTCTATGGGGCGCGTGTGCACTGTTTTGCTAGTTGCGCGGCGGGGACCGGGGCGCGTGCGCGTTTGCACTCGTTTCGCCAGTCTAGTTCCTATTTGGGGCGCACGTGCTGTGAATTACTTTCGTTTTTGCCACTTCCGGTTTACCACTTCCGGGTTGTCACTTCCGGTTTGGCGGAACGGGAGGCGCGTGGAACATGTGGTGTTTGGCGTCTTTGTTTTGCTATTGAGCATGTGCAAGGACTTTACTCCTGTATCATTTTGAGAGTAAAGTGGCATTGGATTGGCTGAGTAGTTTATTTGGTTAATAGGGGTGGGTATATAAGTGATATACTGTCTGGCACTTACCTATGGCCTCATGATGCCATCACTTGGACCATCATCATCTCTCATCACAGATGTATAATTATTATCCCCTGATGAACCATATCTTGGGGAAACGCGTCGGGACTTATGTCTGTGTTCTTTATGTATGTTACTGTATAATTTAGGTTTTTTAGGGAGAGTCGCCGAGAGGTGGGGACGCCCTTTTCGGGGCGAGTGCTCTATCTGGATAGGACTAGTATAGTGATAGCGATAGTGCTTTTTCTATTATTGGTATATACTGGGCCCAATGGGGCAACGGAGTCTACTGTGACAAGGTCTTCAGAACCGTGAGTTTTTTACCACATTTTTGACCACATTTTCCTCCCTCTTATAGGGGCACTTCTCCCTGCTAATAGGTATTTGGTACAATGTCTTTTTTGCTGTGATTAGCTAGACATTGTCCACTTGCTTTTGTATTTAGGTACTGATATACACCGGGTACTTTATACATAAACAGTTGCATATTTGTATAGTGGCTACATGTGTGAGGCCATTTTTATATATAAAGGATAATTATTTTAATGCATATCTATTAAAGATTATTGTTTTAGGAACTTTTCTTTTGATCTGTGAGACTATTTGGTTTGTGGGTTAAATATATGGAAAACTTAAAAATGTTATGCTTCAGCGTTATTTTATCCTGAAATTAGGCCATTTAAGTCATAGCATGCAATCTTCATTTTCTCATCTCAAACAATTTAATGAATCAAAAGCCAACAACAGTGGAGGGTGTACACCATCTAAAATTGTCTTAATAACATGGCATGTGGCCTTGAACAGCAATTACAGCTTGACAGCAACGTCTCATACTGTTCACAAGTCGAGTTATTGACTGCTGAGGCTTGGCATCCCATTCTTTTTGAAGGGCGCCCCTCAGGTCATTAAGGTTCAGGGGTACAGATCTACGAGCTTCTACATAACTGATCCAACAGGTTTTCAAGGATGTTCCGGTCTGAAGAAGGTGCAGGCCACTCCATTCGAGGTAGCCCAGTCTCCAATAGCCCCTCCCTAATGATGCAACCTTGGTGAGCTGGAGCATTGTTGTCCATGAAGATGAAATTAGCCCTGTGTTGTTCATGCAGAGGCCCAATGACTGGATTAATGATTTTATTCAAGTGGTAAAGGCTTGTCACTGTACCATTCACAAAGTGTAGGGCAGTTCTGTATTGACTAAACACTCCTGTCCACATTGTAACACTATCACCAACTCCACCACCAGCACTAAAGGCTCACCTGTGGCTGATGCATAGCACTCTCTTTGACGTCTCCAGCATAATTGGCAGTGCATTGCATTTCTGGTCCCTTGTCTCATGCAAGATGATGATGCCTGTTCCTGGTGGTGTGGTCAGGTCGTCTAGCACACAGACCATGCTGATATGAATGGTCTGACATGACACTTGATTGTCTCTCACCGGCCTTCAATGTGCCTGGAGTTGTGTGGCATTTATCATCCGGTTCCACAGGTCATTACTTACAACGAAGCGGTCATCAGTGTGTCATGTAGCCAAAAGACGTCCACTTCTTTGCTTTTCTGTGACTCTTCCAGTCTCTCTGTATATCTGTTGCTATCGGTTGATGACACTCTGTGACACTAAAAAGCCACTTCGGTCTGAGACAATCCTGCTTGAAGCCTCACAATGGCAAGAAACTGTTGGTCAATTGTAAGGTGTTGTCTTGGTCTCATGATGTCAACATTTGAACAGCATGATGAGAAGGTCTGTTTAAATCCCAATTCATTTAAAATTTAATGGTCGATTCAGGGATCAAACACTTGTTGGGAATTTTGGAATTAAGCTCCTTGTTAGAGATCAGCAAGTTGTGCAAAAAGTACTGAAACACCGAACAGATGGACATGTGCGCTCTAAATTCAAGAGTCGTTCTCATTTAGTTCATTTTTAAAAAATGTAAATAAATTTTATGTTCATCCTGAAATTTGAACGAAAAGCCAATTATCCCTAACTTTTTGTGAGTAGTGTATATGCCAGAAATATGGTGCATTTTATAAGTTCAAGAGCAAGGACTGCTAAAATATGCACCAAATATATTAAGAGGCATAAACCTCTTAATATATTTGGTGTATGGTACTCCAGTTCTTTTTTAATTAAAACTGGTGTATGAAATGCCAGGCTTAATTAACTACTCCCAATATCTACTATGTCTTTTTCCTTATCCTTCTTCCTACATTTAATTCTCCCTTACTTTTTCCTCTTCTGTGCTGGTAAGTCTTATTTTCTTTTTATCATTGTATTTGTCTTATTTTTATACATATGTTTGTGTTCTTGATTCTCTGAAGAACAATTCAGTTAGATTAATCCATGTCCTGGCTACCCGATGCAGTTTTCATGCAAAATCTTGGTGAAAATCATATCAATAAGTGATGTGAAAAATTATAATATGGGCGGCAAGTATGAAAGGGGTGCACCAGATATCTGGCGTCTTTTCAGCCCGATATCAGTGCAGCCCTGTTCACTACATTTTTAAATGGCCCGCACGCCATTATCAGGCGGGGTGCTCTAGAACCATACGAAGCTGTAGATTTATAACTTTGCTATGGCATTTCTAGGCGCATTACTGCTGGAACAGGTGAACCACTTTCAAAGTGGTATACCTAAGCCAGAAATGGTGCTAGAATTTAGGACCTGCAGTAGAGCGGGTTCATAAATCAGGTGCATTCTAGACTAATATTATACGCATGAAATTTGGCATTTAAACGCCAAATTTCATACAGGTCGCCCTATGTCTTTTCATTTAGTACCTTTAGTAGACCTTAGTTCATTACCTTTGTTTCCCTTACAACTCACTTACACTGTGCTTTTTAGGGCACACTCGCACACACCAATCCTTCACACTCCATAGGAGTAGCAAACAACCTCAAAGATGCTGACCCCAGCAAGCTTTATTCACCGTACAATATTTCCAACCATTATTAGAACGGAAACTCTAGGCTGTCTAGTCTCTTAACATGAGTGTCCCACACGGAGCATGGTTTCAGCCTCCTGCCCTGCATCACAATGTCCATACAAGTAATTCTCTGGTACTATCTCAGGACAGCAACCCACTGGGGACCTAGGCTGGGAACACTGTCTGAAGAGCTCACACCTTTCTTGAAAAGCCTAATTTGCCTTAGATCTGGAGTGGAGTTGAACTCACTCTAAACCAAGTCTATCTTCAGGTCAGCAAACCCTTTTCTTGCATCCTCATGCCACAATATATGTACACTACAATTTAAAAGTTTGGGGTCATTTAGAAATGTCCTTATTTTTGAAAGAAAAGCACAGGTTTTTTTCAATGAAGATAACATTAAATGAATCAGAAATACACTCTATACACTGTTAATGTGGTAAATAACTATTCTAGCCCTAAACATCTGGTTGTTAATGCAATATCTACATAGGTGTATAGAGGCCCATTTCCAACAACCATCACTCCAGTGTTCTAATGGTACATTGTGTTTGCTAACTGTGTAAGAAAGCTATTGGATATTTTGAACACCCTTGAAAACCCTTGTGCAAGTATGTTAGCACAGCTGAAAACAGTTTTGGTGATTAGAGAAGCTATAAAACTAACCTTCCTTTGAGCTGTTGAGAATCTGGAGCATTACATTTGTTGGTTCGATTAAACTCGCAAAATGGCCAGAAAAAGAGAACTTTCATGTGAAACTCGGCAGTCTATTCTTGTGCTGAGAGATGAAGGCTATTCCATGCGAGACATTGCCAAGAAACTGAAGATTTCCTACAACGGTGTGTAATGCTCCCTTCAGAGGAGAGCACAAACATGCTCTAACCAGAGAAGAAAGAAGTGGGAGGACCCGCTGCACAACTGAGCAACAAGAAAAGTACATTAGAGTCTCTAGTTTGAGAAATCGACAACTCACAGGTCCTAAACTGGCAGCTTCATTAAATAGTACCTGCAAAACGCCAGTGTCAACATCTACAATGAAGAGGCGACTCTAGGATAATGACCTTCAGGGCAGAGTGGCAAAGAAAAAGCCATATCTGAGACTGGCTAATTAAATGAAAAGATTAATATGGGATAAAGAACACATACATTGGACAAAGGAAGATTGGAAAAAATTGTTATGGACAGACGAATGGAAGTTTGAGGTGTTTTCGATCACACAGAAGAACATTTGTGAGACACAGAACAACTGAAAAGATGCTGGAAGAGTGCCTGACGCCATCTGTCAAGCATGGTGGAGGTAATATGATGGTCTGGGGTTGCTCTGGTGCTGGTAAAGTGGGAGATTTGTACAAGGTAAAAGGGATTTTGAATAAGGAAGGCTATCACTCTATTTTGCAACGCCATGCCATACCCTGTGGACAGCGCTTTACTGTAGCCAATTTCATCCTTCAACAGGACAATGACCCAAAGCCACCTCCAAATTATGCCAGAACTATTTAGGGAAGAAGCCGGCAGCTGGTATTCTATCTGTAATGGAGTGACCAGCACAGTCACCAGATCTCAACCCCATTGAGCTGTTGTGGGAGCAGCTTGAACGTATGGTATGTAAAAAGTGCCCATCAAGCCAATGCAACTTGTGGGAGGGGCTTCTGGGAGCATGGGGTGAAATTTTTCCAGATTACCTCAGCAAATGAACAGCTAGAAGCCAAAGGTCTGCAATGCTGAAATTGCTGCAAAGGGAGCATTCTTTGACGAAAGCAAAGTTTGAAGTAGAAAATTATTATTTCAAATAAAAATTATTATTTCTAACATTGTCAATGTCTGGACTATATTTCTATTCATTTTGTAATTCATTTGATAAATAAAAGTCTGAGTTCTCAGGGAAAACACAAAATTGTCTGGGTGACCCCAAACTTTTGAACGGTAGTGTATATATAAATACTTCACTTTTAACAAAGATGTGACAAAGCAATATAGATTAAATCAAAATGCTACACATTACCTAGAGGACACAATAACGCACAGCTGACCTATTTGTTTGGATACCAGCAAATTTGCCCAGAAATGTGCATGTATATTTAATACATATTTATTTTATGGATCAGAACATACCAAATATGTTTTTTTTCTTTTACTACTTTTGTACAGTAAACCCTCGCAAAATAGCTCACCAAATTGTACTAAAAATACATTTATTTTAAATTATATTTATTAAAAAACTTCAAAATGTAAAAATATTAGTTAAAATGTCAACTAAGAATTTGTTTTGGTACAAAATTGCACCCTATTAAAATATTTTAATGAAAAATTCAAAATGAAAAAATATTTGTTAAAATATTAACACAGGATTTGTTACAGATGTATAATGTATGCCTAGAATTCACCATGTTGTTTGTACTAACTGTATTCCATGGTAATCCAGCACTCGTATACACGGGATATCACAAATATAGTGAAAGTTCACTCTTTATTGAAAAGTTTCTATAAGACCTTTGTTAAAAACATCCAAAAACCATAGAAGTTTCAGGCTTGTTCCTCAGCCCTTAATCCTGACTAAGGGCTGAGGAACTTAACTCAAGCTATCACATGAGTTAAGTGGCACTTTTGTATGAGTGACTTGCCATTTAAACATTTAACCTAATAATTTTGAATTTTATAATAGAATTATTTTATTAGGACATTTTAATTTTGGAGGGTGTGTTTTCATGATTAGCAGAGAAATACGATATGATTTCTGAATGCCCTTATACAGCTATTGGTGCTTGCTTTTGCACAACAGTAGCATATTTCATAGAAAAAAAATTGAAAAAAATGTTTCTATGTTGCAGCATTCCAAGAGCCATCATTTTTTTCTCCTTTAATGTAGAGCTATGAAAACTTGTTTTTTTGCACAAAATGTCATAGTTCCTAATATATTTATATTGGGTTATTTATTATTTATAGATATAAAGGTGTAGTCACTAATTGACTCTCCTGCACTCCTGCTCCTCTCCCCATGTCTTGGTCCCTGATGAAGGTCAATTTCCTCCGAAACGGACCATGGGAAAATTCTTGTTAAATTCTTGCAATTACATAAGGAGTGTTGTGGATTTTTCTATATAATTGAGATTAATAAGATTATATATGTTTCAAAAGTACATTTACATCAGAAATAAAATTACAATTTAGATAGTCATGAATAATCTCCCAGTCAGGTCTCGAGTCTCAGTGAATAGGGTGTTACTTGAGGAACTCTACATCCAATATGTGGCATTGGAGTCCTAACTCTTTTCCCTTGAGCTAATTTGAAAATATTAAAATTTTAGTCTAGCATTCATGGCTTGTAAATCTCCATACACCTTTATGGCGTCTCTTCCTAATAAGGAACATTACCCATTTTGAACTACAATTTCATTTACACAGCTAGCATAAACACTGAACGCATATCATTTTGCAGTGCTGTCTTTTTGAGGTGTATGAAGTCTTACCCAACTCATTTACAGGAAAGAATTTGTGGATGCTTATAAAAAGATGTTTGCTGCTGTCCTTTAGTGAACATACCAGTGCAAATGCACAAGTGTGTTAGGCACTAAAGAGCACCTGTGGCTATTATTGATATGTATGTTTTAGTAGATTGTAAGCCTTCGCGGGCAGTGTCCTCTCTCCCTCTGTACCAGTTGTTGGACAATTACTGTTGCCACAGAATGTTCTGTGACAGGTTCTGTATGTAACCCCCCTGAAATGGACAGCGTCATGGAATGAATAGCACTTTAAAATAATAATCATATAAAATATTTTTTCTTGCTGTGTAAAAACCATTCTGGAGCATTTTCTCTTATAACTCTGTTGTGCTGTTCCTTTGTTATTCCTTCTAGAAGTGAATTTGTCACCTAGGGGTTACTAATCGTGGGCATGTCCCTGCACAGTTTGACAATCTCCAATCGGTGCTGGCAGAGTCGGGGCATGTCCCCATGGCACGGGTTTTTAGCCGGCTTGTGGTTTTTCACACCGCCTGAAAAACCGTCCGAAAATGAGCACAATGGTGCTCTATGGCAAACCCGTGCAGCAGTCCCCACTGCACGGGTTTTCCGCCCGGCGGTTTTTCCGCCCGCGGGCCGGCTGCGATACATTGTGCAAGCACATTCTTCTGTCCGGTTTCCATATGGAATCTGTGCTAGCCAATGTGAAGGGGGAGGGCTTTCCTCCGCTCATCGCGGAGAAAAGCCGTCCCGCCCCGCGGCCGTGGGGACGGCCGCAAAACAGGAAAAATACCGGCCGGCAAACCGACCGGTATTTGTCCTGTGCCATGGGGATGCACCCTCAGTGTATGCAGAAACACACCCCTTTTGTAAACTGGAATAGCAACACCCATATGACAGATTCAGAAACACATTTCTAGAAGGAATAATAGCACAACACGGAGTTATAAAAGAAGATGCTTCAGAGTTGGTATTTCACAGGAAACACAAATTATTTACTAAAACAGACAAGTTTGGATATGGAACAGGTCCTCTTTAATCATAGTACACTTTTTATGAAATGATCTGTGATTACAGTCCAATACAATGCCATGGAATATACATCAAAGAAGTGATGTCTTATTTTTCTTAGAAAAGGTGTATTTCAAGTTACCTGTCTAAAAATACGCAACATGTAAAGTACCTTGTATTTCACTTTTAAATCAGTAGGACATGAATAATGGGTGTATTTAGCACCCATTGGATCGCTTGTACTTCATACTGCAATACAATGGTAATAGTTTCATTCTGCCAGGATATAATAGATGTACTAAGATAGCAGTTATGGCTTTAATAGGTTTATGACTGCCAATACAACCATTTGGGAGGGTGAGCAATCGGGGGCTGCATTGGAGTACTGCGGCATTTTGTAATAATTGAGATGCCCCGGGTCCCTTTACTGCATTATCTAAGTGGTTGAATGACTAGGATCAAAGTTATCTCTAATCCTGCCCAAAAGTGGCAGGGGTCAGTTGGAATTAACAGGTTGCCGGGTATGGAGTGGACTCAGCGAGGGAGCCGGTTCCATACTCAATTACCGACATTATAACATAACTGTAGGATATTTGTCAGTTAGGAGTTAAAAATGGTGAGGAGCTGAAACAAAGTATATTAGAAAGTTGTATAAGTTTCAATTTATATAGCTATTAAGGATTATTAACCTAAATCTGGAAAACGTCTGTGTACTTTATTACTTAACGACACAGTATTTTATTTATGTGTACTATCTTGATGGTGTCATTGTTTGACTAATAATAGAGATTTCCCTCATATACTAGAGCACTAGCGATAAGATCTAATGCCTATCATAATTTGTTCAGGTTTTGACTTTTAGTTTGCCATAGATCAAACAACGCAATGGATTGACTATTTATCCTTATAGCCCCATTTATATGATATCTGAGCTTTCCATCAGATGTATAAATCTGGCGTACTGGCTGATATATACAGCCAACATATGTCACTGTAGAGGCAAACAGTGGCATATGCACCGTATAGACTCTCGTATAACAGTATAGCACACGGTATATGGTTTTTGTGGGAAGTCTCTGAATACAAAGCACAATTAACTGTGCTTTTCCATACAGAGAAAAACAAACAAAGAAAACGAACAGTTATGTTAATTATACCAACCTGATAGGGGTAAAAGAAACACAATTTTGGCCACCATCAAGTGAATGGAGCTCTATGGATACATCTTACATACTATATACACGGGGAGATTTTCTGATATATGCTGCAAATTCAAGCACAGTGTTAACAGAACCTTAAAAAAGGTCACAGAGACCGTAAAGAGGGAGGGTTTAGACAGCATGGCCCTTGCATTTCTGTGTAACAAAGAGGTTGTCCAGCAAACAAAAATTATTCTTGCATGGGGCTAGGTGGGTAAAAAATTTTATTATTTTTTTTTTTAAATAAACTTACTTAGAATTTCCATGGTGCTGCTGCTCAGGAGCTCCCTGACAATCCGCTTGTTTTCACTTCCTGGTTCTCGTCCGACACACAGGAGAGGCTCGCACTCCATTCACTTAAAATGGAATGCAAGCTTCCAGAGAACCCAGAAGTGAAATGGAGAGGTAATGGCAGAGAACCTGTAGGTAAGTATAATTTAAAAAAAAAAAAATAATTTACCCACTCTGGTATCACTGAAAATTTTTTGGGTAGACGACTTCTTTAAAGGGGTTTTCTCACTACAAAGATTAGCTTTCAACATGTAGGGAACGGTAAATGAATACTTTTTCTAAATGCATTGCTCTTTTGATAATGCGTTTGTCAGGAGATAAAGAGAGTTTATCTGGTTACCCTACTGCTCTTCCTTCAGATTAGACAGAGCAGGGAATGATGTTACCATGGTTGACTATCTCGGAAAAAAAAAAAAAATCACTTTTGTTTACAAATGATGAATTGATTTCACTCCTCAGAGCACTTGTAGCTTTGTTTACACGGATTATATCTCCTGCATTTATGTAATGTCTCAGCTAGTTATAGAGGAGTTTAATATGCTAATCTATGCATAGAACCACCCACAGTCTGACAAAGCAAAGGGAGTGTAAAGCTGTCTGTGACTCTGTGAAACAGCATGGTTAAATTATTTTAACTACAAGAGAAAGAAGAGGTCATGACCAGCAACTTAACTAGAATTAATAGAGCAAGGTGGGCACCCACTACCAAGTGACTGCAAATTTAGATGGCAGCATAAGTAGCAATAATAATAATATATATGGATAATAGTGTAGTATATCAGAGAACCCACATAATACTTAGTAGCAAAAAAAAAATAAAGAACCAATTTGTTATTTCATGCATAAAGTTACAATATTTCTGGATCTAATTGGGTCCCCTCAACCTCTGTGCCCCATAGCAGCTGCTACGGGTATAGTTATGCCCTTTGTCAGGACTGTGACAAACAAACAAACAAAAAAAAAGCAATACATATAGAAAAGAAAAAGAGGACATTTATAGTACTTTCTCGTAATATGTTGAAGAGCTCAGTGACATCTTGCTGTTCAATGCAAGATATGCTTTAAGCATGCTGCACAACGCATCTCTTATGTGAATATTCTTTCTTATGTATCCAAATGGCGCTCTCAATTAGAGCCTACATGGTTTGTAGTCATATGAGAGGTCAGCTGTGACACCTCCAGTTATTGTGTCCCATAAATACAGATGTTAAAAGAGCAAGAAATTCCTGTGCACTGATTAATATAAAATTATGGTTGTGTCTATATGGAAGTACAGTTCCAGAAACAGCACATTTTTACCTGAAAGAATAAATGCCTACTTCAGTTTTATTTGTCACTTAAAAGACATGATACAAATAAAGTCTTCATTGTTCTCTAGAGCTCTGTCAGAAAACATGTGAAAATTGTGACAATTAAAGTATTGAACTGACCTGAGGTAAAACTGCAGAGTCTTCCTGCTGTTAGAATTAAACATGTCTCCTTATCAGGTGTGAATGGATGCAAAGAATCTCTATCCATTTGCACCAGATGAAAAGTCATGTTTGGTCCCATAAGCCGACATTTACGTTTCTACTATTTTGGTATAATGTGTTATCTAATGACACTTTTCTTCTCTGATTTTATTATTATTATCATTACAATCAATACTTTTCTGACACTTCCAATACTCAAGTGTCTTCAGATTTCGCTGTTAACAGTTACTATAGAAATATAGATACCAATATTGATGAATATAAAATACATCTATTTTCAGTATAACATACATTGAGTTATATTGCTACATGTAATTTACTAATGTTATGTATATAAAACAAATAGTCTAGAAAATAAATATGACTCATATGCATACAATACTACAGTAGAGTGCATAATATTCATAACATCTAGGTGCCCCAAATCTTAAGTAGAAGGAAAAGATGCATTCAGTAATATATCATTATTTTGTTTATGAGGGTTGTCCAGCTAAATAAAAGTAAGTACTTTATATTTCTTATCTCTCTGAATCTTTACATATATTTCAGAGCTGCTTTGTCATTCCGACAGCTCCAGTTCTGTGTTAGTCTGAGGTACCCCCTCATTTGTGCCAGTAATGGACTTGAAGGGGGCCAGCTGGCTTCCTCAGTTCTCTACAAGACTGCGATATAAAATTTTTAGGGTGCCATACAGCCAAATAAACCCCCTCCCATTACCAATTCCTATTTTGCGTCATATCACACTCCCTGAAATTAATTATGACCCCAACTGAGTGGAAAAATGCATCTGTGGAAGGCAGGTGGGTGAAACAGTGGACCCTGTTTTTAAATTCGGTCCAGGCTCTTGACAGCAGCACTACCCTTTTTCTATAGCCAAGTCAGCTCCCTTCCAGCAAGTGACAGACTATATCATGGACCACCAGATGTAGAACTGACAAAATGGAAGAGTGGCTTTGAAAAATAAAGATGCATAAAAACATGAATATAAAATATACACAAATCCATTTTTTTTAGCCTTTTTGACATGTGTGTGCTGCCTGAAAGGAGAGGTGAGTAGAATTGCTCCACTCCTTCCTCCTTCCCTTTCCCTGCCTTGTTGATGCTGTGTCATCTATCTTTCCTGGGCACTGGATAGGTTACCCAGCATCCAGGAAGGCTGGGTGACACCCCAATCCCCACAGGTGGCACCCAGTTTTCCAAATTGAGTGCCATCTGTGAGGGATAGGCATAACACAGCTTTCCTGCATGTTTCATAGCTTTTCCAGCATCTAGGAATGCTGGGTGCCACCTGTGGGCGATAGGCATCACCGAGCTTTCTTGCACACTGATAGCCTATCCAGCCTGTGTGAAATGTATGTAATATTTCTTTACAGCTTTCCTTTGTGGACTAAGTTGGATAAGCCTTGGTTCTATTTCTTTAATAAAGTGATTAAAGAGGGTTAAAGTTGGGAAGTATTTATTTAAATGTAAAAAGTTTGTGTTAAGTGTCAGTTGGGTTTTTTTCTATTTAATTCTGATGTTAGTTATGAAGGCATCTGCTATATGCCTCTCTGTTACTATTACTTGTGCTTTGAGCCAGCCAGTGATAATTTTTGTCACCCCCAAGGTTGACACTAACTCCCTGTTACTATTACCACAATACCCAACGCACTGGTATTTTTAGGGTGAGAAGGGCCCAAAATCCATGAACCTTCCCATCATAATAGTATCAGGCTACAGCTGTCAGTTTTACTTTGGCTGGATATGAAAAATGAGGGGGACCCAAAATAATTTTATTTATTTATTGAAAATCTAAAATAGGTATCCGCTGTAATCAATAAATAAATGAAACATTTTTTAAAACCAACAGCTGCTGCCTGATACTATCAGGATAGGAAGGTCCATGGATATTGTGCCCATTCCAGCTTGCAGCTGCTCCAGAAGCCAACCATCACAGTAGAAGGTCTACTTCTGACGGTAACCTGGCTTTTCCCAGTACACCTGGTGCATTGGGTACTGGGGTAATAGTAAGAAGGGTTTAGTGTTAGCCTTGGGATGGTAGAAAACATAAAACCCCACTGCTAGCAATGCAGAGGCATCTGTCAGACAACTCCATTACCTTCAACACAATTAAGTGAGAAAAAACACAATGACAACACAAAAACATTTCATTTAAATAAACACTTACTGATGACCAGCCCTCATTGATCATTTGATTAAAGAAATGGTTCCCATGCTGGTCCTATGTAGATCGATGAGTCCATCGCAATCTGAAAGGGAAACTTATAGAAAAATATAAACACTATAAAAACATGACAGTACTAAGCGCCATCCCCTGCACCTCATGAAGATCATTCCTGTGACTGATTTTCTGGGGGTGCAGTGTATATAGTTTAATCTGCACAATGTGATCATCGGGTACAGGATACAACCGCAGGACAATCTCCAGGGGATTAGTCCTCTGCCCCCGTCCCTTCCAAGGAAATTGTGCCTGAAAGTTGTCCCCTGTACTCCCCTTTTCTGCCCCTCACCTACCATTGTGTTATGTTTCCAAGTGCCAAAACAAAATTCAAGCACCACCTATCACTCAATAACCCTCCCTGACCTCCACCTATCTCCCCATGTGAAGTTTATAAAGAGGATGGGGCACAGGAAGGAAGGTCCTGGAAAAGTTAAGATTCTAAGATGTTTGTGTGGCTGGGAGAAGTCATCAAGGCAATACAGACTGCATGGGGGTTTAAAGGAAAAGTAAGACTAATCAGAGAAGACATTTCCCGTGAGTCACTGGATGTAACTGCACTGTAATCATTTATGCCATCTGCAGAGTGCCTGCATACAACTGGTGTCTACTTCTATATGCTCACTGTATGGTGGTTATATTGGTTGCAATGTAATTTAAATTCAGGAACATTTTGGCCACATCTGTCAACTTTCCTGGAAGCTAAATAGGCTATCCAATGCCCAGGAAAGCTGGGTGAGCCCACAACCCTCAATTAACGTTCTTCCAGAGCTGTTACACAGTTGTGTGAAGTTGGTGTGGCTTGTAGTAAAGGTGTGTGTTTTGCTACAAAGGGGGTGTGGTTTGTGTAAATTTGTGGGGCTACAAATCTCCCTGAAGGCCAATTTTAAAGGCTGGCAAATATGGAGCGAACTAGTTAAAAATCACGGTTACTGTGATTTTCCATTAACAGCTGGAGTGATCCAGTTATATTCTGCTTGGACCAACACAAAGCTGTTCTCTCTAAATTTTTTTAAGTGCATCATTTCCCCATTCTCCCTTAGTGTAATAACATTGCTGTCTGGTTCACTGAAGGCAACTTCTGTCCTCCTGTGGCAGTACTGGGCATGGATGCATCGCAGACCAGCTGCAAGGGCCATCCCAAGAACTACAGAGCAGCCTAGCAAAATGCCTAGCTGGGTCAAAGCAAGTTGCATCCCTCTACCTTTTTTTTCCTTCTCATTAGTTGGGACACCAAATTCCTGAATATGTCTGGTCACCCACGAAGAAGTACCGATCTCAGTGTTTCTTTCCAGAGCTGGAGATTCTGGCTGATGTAAAAAGTTTGCAGAAAGTTCTTTGGTGGCCTTGAGTACTTTATATTGTGCGGTAGATGGAGAGGATATGCGAATCTGAGATTCTTGGAAGCTGAACCTTATAGGCTTTTTCATTATTTCTTGGGTTTGTGGAAGTTGAATAGTATACTGAGCAAAGGAAGCAGGAGGAGATGTTGGTCTTGCTGAAATCAATTTTCGTCCCTGAGAAATGAGCTGGAAATAAGGAGAATAAGGTTTGACTTATTTTCAGACAATTTTTTTTTAGCTTTAAAGAGGTTCTTTATTTGTAATAGTGCTCACAAAAGTATAATTAAACTTTAAATTATACTTTTAAAATTATTTCCTTTCCTCTGTCAAAAAACCCAAACAAAGAGTTTGTCTTCCCTTCCCCTTTTCCCCGCAAACCATCTGATGTTCATTGATCACATGGCCTCATGAACGTTTTTACATCACTCATGGGTGTGCTTTGAAACCAGCCCCCACCAGAAAAATCCCCTCTGTAAAGGGTGGGATCTCAGCAGAGTATAATCTGGCTGCATTCACTCTTGACAGCTAGTAATTTTCAAGTGAATAGAAGTAATTACATTAACAATGATTTTTTATCCTTTTTTTAGCCGGGCACACTTTTTCACTTAAAAAATCCCCCGGGGCACACCCCCAAAACCCAAAGGCACAAAATGAAACTAAAACAGACATATTATACATATATTAAAATACGATTTTGCCAGAGAGCCCACCCCTGTACCAAAATGCTCCTTGTACCAGTGATGCCTCCCTGTTGCCAGTGATGCCCCCCCTTGCTGCCCGTGACCCCCCCTTGCGCCCGTTCCCCCCCTTGCAGCCAGTGATGCCCCCCTTTTAGCCAGTGATGCCCCTCTTGTAGCCAGGATCCCCCCTTGTACCAGTGTGCCCCCTTGTAGCCGTGTGCCTCCATTGTAGCCAGTGATGCCCCTTGCGCCAGTGATGCCCCCTTTTAGCCAGTTGGCCCCCATTGAGCCAGTGATGCCCCCCCCTTGCACCCGTATGCCCCCCTTGCACCAGGAGCCCCCCCCTTTAGCCAGTGTGCCCCCCCTTTTAGCCATGATGCCCCCCTTGTACCCCGTGTGCCCCCCTTGTACCAGGATGCCCCCCTTGTACCCGTGTGCCCCCTTGTAGCCGTGAGCCCCCCCTTTGTAAAATTATAAAATAACAAAAAATTACTCACCTGGGTCCCGCTCCCGGGTCCCCCAGCTCCACGTGGGACGCGAGCGTTAAGCAGGTGCGTCACCCGCTACGCTGCAGCGCCCCAGCGGTCTCATCGGCGGGAGAGGCCCCCCCGAGGAACCCAGCCACGGGGCGCGGTGAACTGTGCGCCCCCTGTGACGCGAACAGGGGGGGGATCAGGAAAGGAAAGATCCGCCCGCCTCCTCCCCGCAGCTGCGGCTCTGCCGGCTGTTTAAAACAGTCGCGCAGAGTAGGGCCTCCTCCGGGCGGGGGAGGGCGGGCCGCGGCGCCCCCCGCGGGTGAGCGGACCTCGCGCCCCAGGGGGACCGTCGCCCTGCCCCCTCCTAGGAACGGCCCTGAACAAAACACAGGGCGCACCTAGTTTGGGGAACTTTCCCCCCCGGCACACCCACCCTTTCGCGGGGACACTGGGTTTTAAAACACTGTTAGGTATTAGTGGATCTTAAAAGGCAAAAGAAAAGGAAGGGAAAAACATGAAGGGAAAGGATATCTTTTTTTTTAAATAAAGTGTTTAGGGGTTCTATGAAGTCTTTTTAAACCC
This sequence comes from Phyllomedusa bahiana, assembly GCA_025379985.1. Lineage (NCBI taxonomy): Eukaryota > Metazoa > Chordata > Amphibia > Anura > Hylidae > Phyllomedusa > Phyllomedusa bahiana. The sequence continues at coordinate 16,184 of JAODAL010000073.1, read as the reverse complement.
CCCGGGTAACCTTCTAAAAAAATTTTTTTTCTATTAAAACACAAATCAAAAAATCGTTTTCCAGTCTACAATTTTTGACAACATTTACTGGGTTTTACTCCCGTTTTCTATCAGAATGAAAAACACGTGCTCCATCCTTACAAAATGGGCAAAAAAATAATTTTACTACGGTCACTGAATAAGAAGGCTTTATGCTTTTTTTTTTTGTAAGTTCCCTAAACCATTTTTCATAGCTACACTTGTATAGATACCCAGTCCCTAGCCAGGCCTATTGGGAAGCTTTTTGGGTTTGGGATTTAAAGTTTACAAATCTGTTAAAGCATGTTTAATGTTGTCAGAAATGCTTAAAACCAAATTTCCCCTTTCAATGTGGCTCCTCTCTTGTATCCCACATCTAAGTTTTTGAATCTCAAAAAAAAATCATCTAAAAAAATCAAAACAAAACCTGCAAATATTTAGGGGAAAAAATACTCTTTTCCCTTTTGGAGACCCAGGGGCCATTCTCAATGTCATATCAGGGGCTGGTTATTTTTGTATCAAATAGTTTTACATGTCAAAAACTTTTAGCAAGGTCCCTTTTTGGGGAGCAAGGGGGGCCCCGTTTTAAAAAAACAACTGCAAATCTTGTGATTTCGATCACTGTTTTTTACCATCACAGGCTCTTTTGAACATACATGTTTAGGTACTGTGTCGGTGGTAAAAGAAAAAAGTGGCAGATTTTACTCTTTTTTTCTGAAAAAATTTGGGAAAGCCATTATAACAAAAACCCAAGAAAAACCCTTCAAATTCCCTTTCGTGTGTTTTTTTTAAATCCTATGTTCTGCGCAATTTGAAATTAAAAATACCCCTACGAATTTAAAGGTTCAGTTTGCAGATACTTTTAAGTGCGAGAACTTTAAGGTTTTATTGTGGGAAAAGTTTAAAAAGTCAAATATCCGAAGGAAAATATATATAAATACCTATAACAGATAAAATTTTTGGCATAAAAAAAAAGCTCCTTTTTGTATTTTTTTTCAAGTGTGAGCTTTCAGTGGGTGGGGAATGTGTGCTCGGGTCAAAAAAATGCATGATACAGTGTGCAAATGCTTGAAATTTTGTGGGTTGGGGGTTGAAATGTTGGAAAAACTAAAAGACAAAATCTTAAAAAAAGAGGATTTTTCCTACTGTTTAAAGGAAAAAATTTTTTATTAAAAAATTAAACATTAAAAAATGGGAAGAAAAAAAAAACAAAAAAAAAAAATAAAGAACAACAGTCTAGTTACCTTTTTCGATGAATGTACAATAAGTATTACCCCGGGGAATACTCAAGAAATAGCATTAAAGGTCAGTCCCCCATGACAACATTTTTAGTTCAGAAATCCACGTTTGGGAAATTTTGGGTTTTAGAAAACCCTCAAAAAACTGCTTAAAAAAACCCTCCCCAAAAGACCCCAAATTTAAAAGGTCTTAAATTTTGTTTGAGAAAAAAGAGCTAAGGGAGACACATTTTAAATTTTAAAACTTTCAATGGCCCTACAAAACGGATGGTGAAAAACTATTTCATGTAAAGCCCCCCCAAAAGACAAGGGGAAAAAATTTCCCCTTTTCTGGAGGGAAAAAAGAATTTTAATCTCTTGGGGAGAAAAGTCTTCCTTTATCGTAAAAATGTGAAAAAGGGAAAAGCCCGCCTGGGACTGGCACCCGCAGGAAAAATTGAGGATTTCAAAAGGGTTTAGAAAACTACATACTACTGGAAAAAAAATTAATACTTTGTAGCCCTAATAAAGATTTTGGAAAAGCCCTTTTGGTTTCCAAAAGGGGGGCATTTTTAAATAGGGTTAAAAACTCTTTATCCCCCTTCCTCTAGCCACATTTTTCCTTACCTTTGGTTGAAAATTTTATGGAACAATTTTTTTTTTCAACCATTCTAAATATATAACTTTTGTAATCTGTGTTGTAGTCCACATTACTTGGATTTTCGGGGTTGATTTAAAAAACCAAAAAAATTACTTTTGAAGTCAATGGATGGCTTTTAGAAAGCTTGGTGTGCATTTCATGGCGCAGCTTTTGGCACGGATCTCATTAAAAAACTCAATAGTGCTCTATAATCCAAAAAACGACTGAAAACCAAATCCAAAAACTATATTAAAATCCAACAAAAATAAGCACAAAAAAATTAATAATTCTTATGTCATTGTGTAAAATATGTTAAAATTACAGATATGCCATTTTAGGATTCAGAATCCAAAAATATTTTGTTCTTTTTGTGTGGACACACCCTTACTATAGTTTACTAGTTTTTATATTTTCTGCATCCAGTGATATTTTCACCAATAATTTGACTAGAACTAAATGAAAACTTCTTCAGATTTTTAGAGATAGCTAGATTTTCTGATGCAGGAAACATTTTTGTCTTTTTGGGCCCAATATGGATGTGATTGAGTGGGCCTTGGGTGTGCAAGGTGTACGATAGATAAACATTTTACTGGGGTAGGGTCAGAAACTGAGCGGAGATAAACTTTTTGCTTGGGGTGTCTAATTTCTCATGTGTATGAGGCATAGTCATACTACTGTAAGAAAATTACTACCATTTTATTTTGTTGAGGAATGAAAAGAACTGAGACTACTTTTACTGCAACCTCTGATTCTTTTTCAATTAATTTCACAGGGAACACACACATATTATATATATATAGTAAAAGAAAGCATTTTGAGCACATGCTGAAATAAAAGCATGATATTCTATGGGTAGCTTTACACTTGGGAAAAATGATGTAACAGAGGCTGACCTAATTAATTGTGTTGTATTGCAGGCTTTAAGTCTATGTCTACACTGCATCGGACAAAAAACGGACGAAAGATGACCATTTTTTCACCGATGCAAGACAGCGGTTTTTGTCACATTTTGCACAAAAAACGCAAATGGTTCTCGTTCTTTTGCTGTTGTCCATACGATTGTATGGGAAGACGCTGAAAAAACTAAAAGCACTGGCATATTATACAACATGTTGTATAACACGCCGGCGCCAAAAGATGTTCGGGGACAAAAAGACCTGGGGAGACTACAGCTCGTTTTTTTCTATTGTCGTCTATGGGGCTGCACGAACGATCATATTTTTGGTGGTTTTAAAAGCCTAAAACCGCCGAAAATATGATCATGTTGCTATACCGTGGAGACATTGCCTTAAGGTTATGTTCACATTACATTTAGAGTTGTTTCCAAGAGGTAAAAAAAAAAAACAAAAAAACACTGGGTATCCATCTCTTCTATTACCACCATTCTAGCACAGCAATGCCAGTCACATGAGTGATGTATGTGAGGTCACTGCTGTGGAACCAGCGGGGAATACTGAAGCTCCAGCAGTGCTTGAATGACGCAAGTGGGAAAGTTGAGAGTTTTTTTTTTTTTCATTTAATGCAATTTTGGTCAATAGTGGGGTTTCTGAAAATTTTGGAACACCCTTTAATGGTGACATTCAGCTTAGATACCACTGAATTCTTCCTATAGGTATGTGCCAACTTAGCCATAAGAACATATTGTGTTCCACAGGAGAATATTTTTTGCATTCATTCTGGTATTCTTATTCTGCTGTACCAAAAAGTAGAAAGGTATTCTGCAAAAAACACACTGTGCAGTATGTGTGTGTTTTTTTTTTTACTCAGAAGCCTATGGAAGACTTATGCAACTGTGTGGCATACATCTACATACATAGGTGGTTTTCATTCTGCACACACCCAATGTTGAATAGCTGGAACTGCTGTTACCCCATACAGCACGCAAAAAAAAAATCACAGAAAAATGGGACATTACTCAAAACCATAAACCAAGCCATACTTACAGCTCAAACGCTGAACTAGAGACTGAACCCAGTAAGAGGCAACACAGGCCCAGGTGCTAAGTGGGAAAGATAAACAGGTGCAGGTAATTGCTGAGCAGTAGCTCAAACACTCCTCCACTTGACAGGGCTTGGGAGCTTGCGTATAGTGGCCACTGTATCAACTACGTCATATTTGATAATTTTCCAGTATGCCATTTTTTTGGGGGGCCCAAAAGTACTGAGGAGCAGAGGGTGTCTGTATTTTGTGGTGGACACCTAAAAAGTGCTGGGCAGCCCGCCCAATCGAATAGTAGTGGCGTAATAGGCTGTAAGCCAGCATGATGAATTACTGGCACCCTTTTGTATCGCCTTATCTATATGCAATTATAATACCAGCAACCACCCCTCCTCATGCATAGAAGGTGTGTGAGTGGTTATTTTATCGGTATTTTTGCATTTGTGCAATCTCCCCATTTACTGTACTGGCTTTTTTTGCAGACTAGTGTGAACAGGCATCAATTTACAATATGTAATTTTTTTACCCAAAAGTACTGGGGAGCAGAGGGTGTCTGTATTTTGTGTTGGACGCCTAAAAAGTGCTGGGCAGCCCGCCCAGTCGAATAGTAGTGGCAGAATAGACTGCAAGCCAGCATAGTGCACCACATGTATCTGCATTAATGGCACCCTTTTCTATCGCCTTATCTATATGCAATCATAATACCATCATCTAATCATCTAATTGTCCCCCTAGTGGAGGGGTGTGTGAACTATTGTTCAGCAATTACCTGCACCTTTTTTAGCTTTTCCAAGTAGCATAGGGGCCTGTGTTGCCTCCTACTGGGTTCAGTCTTTAGTCCAGCATTTGAGCTGCAAGTATGGCCTGGTTTGTGTTTTTACCACATACAGTACTATTGACTCATTTTAAAAATGACATTTATTAATTTACATTTTTTTTTACATTTTAAAGATACTGCTTTACAAATTTCTTACCATTCTTTCTTCTACACATGTGCTGCAAAGAGTTGTAAGTCTTCTATGAAGTAAGAGCTGAATTCTACAGCATAAAACATAAAATTGAACATATGTTGCTATTTCTTTGCATCATGAGAAAATAAAACATACTTTCCATGTTCCTCAGCAGCACACATGGTTAATACCCTCTTCTCCCAGCTGGACAGAAGAAAAGAAACAAGTTCAGGTTCAATATTCAAGCGTTAATTGATCCACATAAGGCCATTTCACACGGCTTAAAATGGGCGTATTTCGTCCGTAATTACCCCGATTTTTCCCAAAGGCCCATTATTACGGTAATTCACAGTTCTCATAGAGAAACTGGAATTCTCTTTTTTCGCCGGGCGGGGAGAAAATTTGGGACATGTGAATTATTTAGCCGCAAATACGCCCCGTGCAATTCAAGTTATGGGCCGGCGAAGTGCCGGCCCCTGCTCCAGTCCCCCACTCCCCCCCCCGCCCCGGTCCACGGCGTATTGGGGGGCGTAATTACGCCCCTGCAAATACACCGTGTTGAACATAGCCTTAGGGTGATTTCACACGGTGCGTTTTTTGGTGGGGTTTTTTGATGCGTTTTTGTGCAGGAAGGTACAGCAATTAATGATATACATTGTTGCACAAAAAAACGCATCCAAAAAAACGCACCAAAACCGCACCGTGTGAAAGCACCTTTAGGCTATGTTCACACGGCTTATTTGCGGGGCGTAATTACGCCCCGCAATTACGCCGTGTAGGCGGGGCGGGGGGCATATTCGCCGGGCAGGGAGAGGAGACGTAATCCACAGTTCTCTATGAGAACTGTGGATTACCTTATTGTCTGGGACGTATTCCAGCCGTAATTCGCGCACTACGTCGTGTAATTACGGACTGAAATACATCCTATTTTAAGCCGTGTGAACATAGCCTTAGGGTATGTTCACATGATGTACTGCGGCGCGTACTGTACGCGTCGCAATACATCGTGTGTTGCGGGAGTCCGCAATACATCGTATTCCCCGCGAGGGGGCCAGCCCCCCCCACCGGCCCCTTTGACATTCTTTATCCCCCCCCCGCGCGTTTTCGCCGCAAGTGATTGACTGTCACTTACTCCCCGGGGGTTTACAATCGATCGTATTGAAACGAGCGGGGAGAGGAGGCGTAACCCCATATTTCTCATGAGAACTGGGATTACGTAATTTCGATTTTAGGTGAAAATACCGGAAAAATGCGTGCCGAAATTCCCCCCGGGTGAACAAGCCTTGGGTGTGTTCCAGGGCGTATTCTGTTGGTGAAAACGTTATTAGTGCGGTTTGGGATCCGTCTATCGGACCGAACACGGGATTAACATGAGCGTCTGATTTTCAGTGCTTTCAAGTAAACACGCATCAGGTTTTAGGATGTCCCCGATGGTATTTACTTGCATCTTTTGGTTGTCTTTCGGGTTGTTCTAAAAAATTTAAATTCAATGCCCCGATCCCCAAAGACGCAGCAGACGCCCATTTAAAACTATAGGTGGATCCTGCGCAGCCAAAATGCATCCAAACATGACCTGTGTGTTGGTGCTTTTTTATCCGATTGACCTGCTTTTTTTTATGCGATTTTTGAAACCATCCAACTACCTTGTGAACATACCCTTAGGGTGCTTTCACATGGACTTTTTTTTGTTGTTTTTTGTGCAAAAATGTACAGTATTAATTGCTGTGCCTTTCTTCACAAAAATGCATCCAAAAACACTAAGTTTTTTGTGCATTTTTGATGCGTTTTTCCACGTGAAAGCACACTTATAAGCTCTCCTTAGACAATTAATAGATGTGCTTTTTCTTCTGTCTCAGCAGGACTTCTAGGTTTTTTTAATTTTACTACAGTGGCTGCCTAGGGGTGGAAAACCCAGGAATTTTTGGTTATTCCCCCATTTTCTGATACGACTGCTAATTTGGAGTTTTTGGTGGCCAGGGTTTGGGGAAATCTCTAGCCTGCTTTCCCCTTTTTTAAAACTCGCATACTTCCCCCTTGTGACAGTAGGTTGACCCTTCACACCGGAGGTGTGCAGGCAGGGTTGGCTTCCTCTGCCATTTATACATGGGTTTTGTTTTCCCTATGTCCCTGCGGCTGTTATCTCCTGGAGCGAAGGTAGGGATGGAGTTATCGCACACTATCAGCTGTCTCTGGTAGCCTATGCTGGTCATTGTTGATAATGTTCTCCTGTTCAGGAGACTGGTTCCTGTTTCATTTTCTTTTCTGTGCATTGCCAGGCTGCTTACTCTCCATGAGGCAAAGTTAGGAAATGAGTTCCCCCAAACCATTGTCAAGTTGGTAATTTAAGGAAAAAAAACATCTAAAGTCTGTTTCATCATCACATTCTTACTAAGCTCATCAGATAGTTTTTTAAACGCTTTTACGCTATACTTCCTTATCGAAGAAACAATATCTCTCCACAGCTTTTCCTTGAACAGTGCAGTGTTGCTAGAAGATAAAAGTCAAGGCCTACTCCTCCCCCCGAGTAGAGGGAGTTTGGGGAATGTGTATATAGCTAATCTTTTATAATGGAAATTAAACTTTTTTTAGGACCGCCAATTAACCCAAACATGTATGATAAAAAAGTCTGTGATTTTAAAAAATTTTTATTTGGGAAAGTAATTTTTTCTGGATTAAATAGATTTTAGTCCAAACGGAAGGTGTTTGGGCATTTCTTGAGCTCCGGCTTCCGGGCAATAATAATAATATAATTGGAGGGGGCATTTTTAAATTTGGGTACAGGAGTGGACAAAAAATTTCCCAAACCGTGTAATCATCCGGACACCATCAGATGCTTTTGGTAATTTATGCTGGTCTGTTCTGGTATTGTTCTCCTGGTGGCTGCTTTATATTTTCATTTTTCAGCGGCCCCCCCTCGCCACACACTAAAGTTGGGTCAGTAAACGCAATTTTGCAAGAGAGCCAGGGTTGCGCAGTGGAGCTAGGGTGGCTGGAATAGGAACCTTATAGCACCACCCCCAAATAAGAGGAGCCTTGGTCTTGTGACAGCAGCCAACTTTCAGTGCTGCCAGACTCAACTTGGAGGGAGACAGAAGCTTCAGAGCAGTGTGTGATAGGTGGCAGGTAAGCTGCTCTCCCCGCGCATTATCACTTGTTGATGGATGGAACAGGGGGCAGGTCACAGTGTAAAACAAAGGTATATATTGTCGGGCGGCAGCTACAGGAGGTTTACAAGCAGTGATTCAGTGACTGCATGAGAAACCTGATCCTGCACCGACTACAGAGCACGGAGCTCCAGTCATAGCCTGTGCTGGTCAGTAATAGCATGTTTAAATATTTAAAAAAGAAAAATGATAAAAAAGAAAACACAACCCCTATTTTCCCAATTCAAAAATTAAAATATTAAAAAAGTTACACAAAATGAGTAAGGGTATGATCACACAAGTGTGGGCCATACTTCAGAGCGTAACTGTGATGCAATAAGCCTGAAGTACAGCCCGCAATTACGGTAAAATCAGAGCAATCATTGAGTGCTATGAATTTATAACGTATTCCCCGGAAGGTGAAGCTGAATAAGGGCTGGGGGAGAGGGCTGTGAGAAGCATGCACTGTGAATTCACTCTAAGCCCGTGTTCACACGGCTTATTCAAGCCGTAATTGCGAGCCAGATTTCGCTCGCAATTCCGGCTTGAATAAGGGGCGGGGGCGGGGGCGCGGCCCGCCGGCCCCATAGACTTGCATTATCCACGGCGCGTATTGCGCCTGGATAATGTGCAAGTGACTTTCTCCCCGCCCGGCGGATTCGCCGAGCGGGTAGGAGGAGCGACGGGGAAACCACTGTTCTCTATGAGAACTGTGGATTACCGTAATTACTGCGACGGATTGGCGCCGTACTGCAGCGCAAATCCATCGCGCAGTACGGCTCCAATCCGTGCTGAAATAAGCCGTGTGAACGGCCCCTAAGGGTATGTTCACATGGCTTAATTGCGAGGCGTACAATGGGGGGGCCGACAGCACACCGGCCCCATAGACATGCATTACTCGACATGTCACTTATCTCTCCGCGCGTACAATACAATCGTATTGTATGAGTGGGGAGAGCAGGCTTAATCCATAGTTCTCTATGAGAGCTATGAATTACTGTAATTATGGAGCGTATTTAGCTCGTATTAGAGCGCAGTATGCTGTGAAATACGCGGCAAAATGTGCTCCAAAATAAGCTGTGTGAACATAGCCCATGGTACTTTTCAAAATGTAAAACGCATCCAAAGATGTACCCAAAGTGTGGTACGTGTTTGGATACATTTTCTGGACTGCAAAAATATACCTTATAGTTTTAACCCCTTAACGACCCTGGACGTATGAGTACGTCCCAGGGCCGCTAAGGGGCTTTGCAAGGGATCGCTCCGCGACCCCCCCCCGCACAGTCGCCGGGTGTTAGTGGCTGATCGCCGCTAACACCCGGCAGTAACGGCGCCGGCAAAGATGGCCGCGGCGTCTGACTGAATGACGATCTATGCTGCGCACCGATCGTTACGGACACCGGCATCAGCGCAGTGCGCCGATCCGAAGACCGGTCACGGCGGTGGGGAGCCCTGTGAAGGCTCCCGTCACTTACATTTCCCGGCTTGCCCCACTTCCGGGCATAGACAGGAAATGGGGGGAAACCGCCCATCTTTGTACAACCCCCAATGCATTGCCTATGTAATGCATTAGGCTGTATTAAAAAATCGCGCCCCCTAGTGGTCAAGCACCCAAGGGGGACTAAATGTTACGTAAAAAAAAAAAAAAAAAAGTTTTAAAGTACAAAAAAAAAGTATTAAGTTCAAATCACCCCCCTTTCTCCATTTTACATATAAAATCATTAAAATAATAAAAAAGTTACACATATTTGGTATCTCCGCGTCCAAAAAAGTCCAATCTATAAAAATATAACAACATTTATCCCGTACGCTAAACACCCTTTGAAAAAAAAAAATCCAAACTCCAAAATTGCTTTTTTTGGTCATTTTACGTCACTCAAAAAATGGAATATAAATGATCTAAAAAAGTCGCATGCATTCCAAACTGATAGCGATAAAAAGTACACTTCAGCCCGCTAAAAATGCACCCTCACTGACGTCCGTAGGTGTTAGTACAAAAAAGTTATTGGTCGCACAAAATGGCGCCGTGGCGCAAATTTCAAAAATAGAAAATGTTTGGAATTTTTTTATGGTACCAACCTGTAGAATACAGATAACACATTATATTTACCGAAGATTGAACGCCGTAAAAGCAAAACACCTGGGAAACATGGCGAAAATACTTTTTTTTCACAATTTGTCCCACTTGGAATTTTTTTGCGGTTTCCCAGTATATTCTATAGTATAGTGAATAACACCATTAGAAAGTACATCTTGTCCCACAAAATGAAAGCCCTCATGTGTCTATGTAGGTGGAAAAATAAAAAAGTTATGGCTTTTAGAAGGTGAGGAGGGAAAAACGAACTTGTCACCAAACAAAAACGCCGGGTCCTTAAGGGGTTAAATAGGGTTTGTGACATGTAAAACGGATCAAGAATTGACATGACAGGTCTGTGATCAGATCCGTTTAACATATCACAAAGACTTATGTAAAACACGTCTTGTCTGAACACCAATACATGTTTTACATTGCTTTCAATGTAAAATCACACTGAACATTGTATAATACGTTTTGGGGTCGGTTTTTCAGTTCGTAAAATGTTCCCAAAAACGTATTCCAAACATGCCATGTGAACAGCCCCTAATGCTGCACTCTATAGAATTTTTGTGTTATTTAATCCATATGGTAGATTTTGCAAAAATAAATATATACTGTAAGTAAAAACCCAAACCCATGCGGGAATTGCATTTTTCTGTTCATCCCCCCCATAAAAATGTTTAAAAAGTAATCAAAAACTGATATGTACCACATAATTATATCAAAGAATATGCCAATTTATCCTGCAAACAAAAAGCCCTCAGACACCCAATTCACAGAAAAATAAGTGATGGCTCAAAAAATAATGTGACATAAAAATTATGATTTTTTTAATTTGTCTTTAAAAGCATTTTTAAGAGGCAAATATGATTTATTGATGCATGTAAAATAAAGAGTTGTGAGCTGTGAAAAGGGGATACATAATGCAAAATGGGCAGACAGTTCCCTTTATTCAGTTGGTATATTTGAAGGGTTTGTCCCAGTGATACATACCTCCTGGTCCCCATCACTGTTGCTCCGGAGCTACACCCCTCTTCACTTTCAGGTTCTCATCCCAACACATAGGACAGGCTCAGGCTCAAATGTAAGTGAAGGGAGCATGAGCTTCTCCCGTGTGTCAGAACAAGAAATTGTAAGTGAAAAGGAGCGGATCCTGAGGAGCTCTGGAGTAACAGTGGGGGCACCAAGGAAGTATCACTTTTTCCCCACAGCCTGTCCCTAATTTAAATGAATTTTCTTCAGCCAGACAACCCCTTTAAGTAAAAATTATTTTACGTGGTACGTTACCCTGCAGACATCCTTCACCCCAAAAACCTGTTGTTAAAAAGTAGTCAACAGCCGTGAAGAACCCTTGTCTACAGGGAGGGGAGCCTAAGCTAAAGTTTTGCACCAGGGCCCATGAGCCTTTAGCTTCGCCTCTGGGACATTTTATTCTTACCGGTACTACAAGCCTAATACCTGAGCTACTAGCAGTGCTGAACCCTTCTAAATTAGTTAAAGGGATAGTGGCATAATTATAGCCATTACCTCTGCTAAGTGGCCTATAGGTTTAGTTTGGTCCAGGTACCCTTACTTTTTTGTAGGAAATAACAAAGCTTTCTGCTGTCTACTTTTATTATGTACTTTCCTGATATTGGTGCTGATTTCCACACCTTTAAGTTTGGCTTATGCTGCTTCATTTTTCCAGTGTACTGATAGGCTCATTTAGTTTTGCTTAAGGTCCTATGAAGGCTAATATATCCCTTGGCAGAGCCAAATGCTGCTGTGAACAGCAGTTTGTATAAAAACAAAACAGAAAAACACACACATCATAGGCTCAGTTTTACTTCTGAGAAAGATGGTAAAGTTTTTCCATAGCAGCCATCATTGATTAGTATTTTAACTGGTCTGGGAAAATCCAGTTTTTTTCAAGTCTCAAAGCTGTCTACACAATTGATCCAAGGTTCCCTGAAAAATAATCTCCACCTCAAAACAATATCGGTAAAATAATGTTTTCTTCGAGTACAGACTCATTGCTGAGGGACCAAATGAATACGACTGCTGAGTATTTTATGAGCCTGTCAAGCTTCATTTGTCATTTTTTTTCTCATTGCTAGAGCTCTGAATCTGGGTAAGTCAATTGATAGAATATTTCCAGCAAGATATCCCTACCCTGGAGCTTGGCTCAGAGTTATTTGGGGTGTTTTCCTTTAGAAATGATAACGCTTTATATGAAAGCTATAGCACTATATGCTTAACCTAGATGACTTTATGGTCAATGGATGGTCAAAAATAAATCTTTGTAAACCCCTTCTATAACCTCCCATTTCTCCATACCAAGTTTTGGTCACTCTGGTCCGGAAAAAATCTCCCGATTATATGGATTCTAAACTCGGATATTAATTAGAAAGTAACCAATTCTTATACTATTTTTCTGTGGGGGGTGTCTTAGAAGATGTCCCTTCAGTCTATAAGGCTCAGGCATCTAGTCGTATGTCTCTTTTTGAGGACTGGTTCAGCCTCACTTATCAATTGATGTTCAAGGGAAGTTAACATCAGATCATTCATTTTTCATCCTGTAGAGAAAGGTCTGGTTGGCCAATATATATAATATATGTTCTCGAATTCACAGGGAGTTCTCAGGTGGCAATAGAAATGACATTCTAATTTACTTTCCTTTCTCTTAGGTTGTCCTCACTATAGTTCACCAGAATTATTGTGGTCCTAGCAGAAATCAGATTTGAGGACTGGTTCATCACAGCAAGCACTTCTCAGGTTCTTCAGAACCATATAGACCTTTAATTCAGTCTCTTTCCACAAAGGTTTTTGGTGAATGTCAAAAGTGAAGGAGAGAGAGAAAAAAACCTTGCCTGTATGTCTCAATCTCAGGAAATTATCCTAGCCCAAAGAAAATTTCTAGAATCAGACATATTAACTGGTTCAGTTCTAGGTATACACTTCTAGTGTAGCCATGAGCGTTTTTAGGGGTTGTCTGCTTCCATTCTGGAAGGGGTTCTAACCAGCAGTTTTCTTTGACGGTCCATTCAGCAAGGCATTCTTAGGGCAGTAAACAAGTTTATTCTGGGTTTAGATTGATGCAAATTTTTTACCTTACAAGGGAAGATCTCAACCGGTGGCCAGGTCAGTCCCACTTTAATTGAGAAGGATCTCTCCAGTTTTTAAACAACTCGCTCTGTTCACAGATGTCCTGTTAAGGTTGGGAAACCCATGTCAACTCCACACTGAATTTAGATAAGGTGGTCTCCTCCAGAAGAATTGTGCCTCTCCTTGATGTTCAAAGAGTTGTATGCTTAGTTCTTCTTTATTTCACATTTTTGCTACAAAACCATAGGGTTATTGTTTCCACAGGGCCACACTTTTAAACCTGAACAGAGAGGTATGAGACTTCAGCTCATGAGTGTGAGACTGCTACAAGATTGTGAAGTGGGTAGAGGTACAGTTTTCAGAAACCTCACCAATTACATAAGGGGCTTCTTGTATTGTCAAGCAGACTGGTTAAAATTCCTGACAGAATGTAACCTGAATCAAGGAGTCTTCTTCAGTTCACAGCCAGATTTAGGGTATAAACCTAGTCTACTAGGGTTTTTTTTATGACCTCTAGAGAAGATTTCAGAGTACGGAAGTTTGTTCCCAGGCTAGACAAGATCGGTCATTCTTCTGCATGCAAGAAAAACAAAAAAGTCCCAGGAAAGACTTGTAAATTCCAGCTCAGGTAAAAAATATACTTTATTTCAAAAACCAGTGGTCCCACATGGGGGATGCTCGAGGCTACATTTTTTTCCACAAAGGTTTCAGGGTTTGCATGTGGGGGAATTTTGTTTGGAGTACCCACACACGGGGGTCTGAATGGAATAGCAGCCGGGACAGTGTGATGAAGGGTATGTAATCCCAACCCATCCTGTACATATGTTTTTAAAAAACCCGAAGTTGGATGTTCGGGCCGGGGGGATGGAGTGGTGTTTGTATCATTATATTATATTCTTCTGCATGGTCTTTTTATTAGCCAGAAGAAATTATATTTGTAGGTATTTCATCAGGTTGTTCTATTTCTCAAGATCCCAGGAATATAAAAAAAAACTAGGGCCAGAGCATTCATTCTGTTTTTGACTGAAAATGGACTAGTTTCCACTCATGTCAGTGTTATTGAAGAAAATATTCTATAAACTGCTCATTGAAAAAACTCTTCTAATTATGTTATCTACATCCGGGTCTGGAGAGTTTCAATTGATGGCTGGAATTTGCATAAAATCGCAGGAAGGGTTTATCTTAGGGAGTTCTTGATAACCTTCTGCACATTGGTGGAGCCTCTGCCTCTGGAGTTTACCATATTTTCAGCTTGATTTCCACAGGATTCTGTCTCTCTCCTCCCAGTTCCTCACCTCGTAAAAAGGTGTGTGGGGTTTTTCAAGACAAAAACTCTAAAGTGCAATTCCAGGTAGTAAATACTATGAGGGATATATTCTCCAAATTTTCTTCCCGGGGCAAGTGGTTCTTTAAAGACCTCTCTTCCCAAGAATGGTATCTTAATGTTTTTTCTGATTTAGGTCACCCCCCAATAAATCACAACGAACCCAAGTCCCACAAATGGGCAGGGTGCCAGGCAGCTCTTCCAGTTTGGCCGGTTTATTCACCCAGAAGCGCTGTTGGGTGGGTGGACCGTTTGAGTTGTGGGTGCTGCCTGGTATGTTGTTACAATTCCGGATATGCCAGTGTTCTTTCCAAGGTGGCATCTGAGTACAATATCAACCAAGGAATCTTGTCCGTTTTCTTTTTCAGTTTCTTCCAGATCCTTTCTTCAGATCAAACTGCTCATCGTTTTGATGCCCTCAAAAGAGTGTAAACTTATCTTTATATTAATATTTCAGAGAAACTGGGAGTCTGTGCCCTTTATTTTTAGGGCGTTATGATAAAAAAAAAGTCAGCATAGCCTCTGACACTGGATCCATAGCAATACTTCTGTAATGTTCAAGAAGCATGAGCCAACACCTTGTGTTCTATAGCATCCTTATGGCCAAATAGAAGTTTTAACCTTACCAGATTTAATTTGCCAACTAGCTACTTCGTGTTCTCCACGAACTTTGGCGTAATTAGTTTTGAAAAATGCTTCTTCTGTGTACCCCCCTCCCCAGCTTTTCATATACTGCTTTGGAAATCCCATTGTGTGCTGCCTGAGGACCATGGGAAAACTAAGGTTTTCTTACCGAAATCTTTCTTTCCCTAAGTCCGAAGGCAGCACAAGTATCCCACCCTTATAAAAAAAAATGTCTTCACTACTTTAAAAAGAAACAAGTCTGTTCATTGTCTAAGGTCTGAACTTATATGGGTGATGTGGATCTAATTAATGCTTGAATTATTTGAATCTGATACTTGTTTCTTTTCTTGTGTCCTGGCTTGGGAGAGAAGGATATTAACCCATTGTGTGCTGCCTTCTGACTCAGAGAAAGACAGATTTCGGTAAGAAAATCTTAATTTTACTATCAAAGCTAAATACCCTGTTTCCTCGAAAATAAGACAGTGTCTTATATTAATTATTGCTCCTAAAGATGGGCTAAGACTTATTTTTAGGGGATATCTTAAATTTTTTATGAAAAAAGAATTCCATTTTATTGTTGAACAAAAAATCAACATTTTATTAATATACTGTAGTAATTTCATTACAAACATCAGCATAAGCAGCCAAACTCTGAATTGCATCCAAAAAATGCACTGTGTCTTATTTTCAGGGGATGTCTTATTTTTGGGGAAACATGGTATCAATGGCAGCAGATCTCGAAAAAAAACTTTCTTAGATCACAATATAAAGAAATTTTTCATCCAAGTTTGTTGTCAGATATCCAAGTTCGTTGTCACAGGACATGCCGGACATGTAATGCTGATACCTGAAAGTTAGCCCATAGGTGTTTTAAACATGGCTGATCCTTGCATTATATAGGCTATATTATTCTAACTGTACTGGTATATAAAAATACATGAGCAGAATTTTAAAAGCATGTACTATACTGTATAAAAGTTTTAGGTAGGGGTGAAAAAAATGCTGCAAAGTATCATGCAATACCATTAGGCTCCACAAAGGGTGATCTGAACATCATCCAGTCTGTCTGGGATTAACCCCTTACTGACATTTGAAAACAATAAATCGGAGTTTGGGATGGGGTTTTTTTTTCATTAAGATTATAGGCTCACCTCAGCCTTTGGCTTCTT